>JASDQU010281661.1:0-14674 GCA_032191745.1 Picea mariana
GAAGTCCTTGCAGTCTTCTCCTCGGAAGGTCAATGTTGGTTTCCGCAATCTCAATATCTTGCGAAAGACCTGAGGCGACAAAGAAACAGGAGAGTGGTTCCACAGTGGAATAATTCTTTGGCTTGAAGCAAGTCAACAACAGTCCTACTCCTATTGCTGGCGACCGAGAGACATTGCAAAGCACCACTTAATTGTACAAATAACATGGAAAATGCCTCGGTGAGAAGAGTTTCCAATCCACGACCACCACTGCCAAGAGTACGACATCCTGCAACATCGCTCCAATGGCCCACCCCAGTAAGAAAGAAACGCACAATTCTTCAAATGCAGGAGGACATAAGAACCCATCCTCACGGTAAAATTGATAGTTCTCACAAGCTTCTCGTGAGGAAGAAGAGAAAAAATGTTGTAGGGAAAGCAGAAGAGCCCGAAACTGAAAGTGAGGACACACCAAGAGACCACCTCCTTACACTCAAAGACTTCAGGGATACAGCCTGCACGATCAATTCAAGAGGTCCAAATTAATTCGTTCTGGGTGGAAGGGGACCAAGAGACCCCCTACTTACAGGCAAAGACTTCAGGGACACAGGCTGCACGAGCAATTCCAGAGGCCCAAATTAGTTCGTTCTGGGTGGAAGGAGATGAGTAGTAGGAGTATTCCTTGCACTAGTGGGAGTTCTGGTCCTCATCCCCTAAGATGTTAATTGTATATCTAGAGAACAAGAGAGTGGTCTCGTAATTGAATAATTATTTGGCTTGAAATATATCTCTGGGCGCATCAAGAGACCATTTCCATACAGTGAAAGACTTCAGGGACACAAGCTATACCAGGGAAAAATCCAAACCCAATCCAAAACCCCAAAAAAGAAAGGAAAGGATACATCTCTGAGAGAAAGGACTGTCATTCGATCCAAGAGACTCAAACTCTCGAGATGAAAAGCGACTATTGCGTTCAGCGTCGGTTTCTTTTCTAAAACCCCTTCCTTTGGTCTTGTTAGGGCCGCCATTGCTGAGCTAGGAAGTGCCTCCCATTGTGGTTGATTTCAATTTGGGTGCAGGAGTGGGAACAATGTTTGCATTGCCATCATCCATCGTCGTATCATCGTTTATCAGATCATCTTCTTCTAGCTCGAAATTGACCGCATCAACCTCTCCGTTGGCCATCAATGCAGGCGGTCAGGTTGTCTAAGTAGGGGGGTTGCCTTGGAATTATTTGGCTTGAAATATATCTCTCAGTGCACCAAGGGATCATCTCCTTTTTTGCTTCTGGGCGGAGGGAGATGAGTAGTAAGAAGGCAGTCCAGACGGACAAGCTGGCCTTATAGGAGTCTTTGTTTCGAATTTAATTAATTTCCCATGGCTCCCCAAATCACTATGTTGGAACATGCTTTCCATTTATCATTACCTGATATTCCCAACAAGACAGTCTCTCTCTTGTCCAAACTCACCTTTGATGGTGGGGGGAATGTATCTGCAAAAAACCATATTAACAAGTTTTGGTGTAAATTCATCAAGCATGATATTTCTGATTTAAAGGTTTTGTGCAGATTGTTTTCTTTTACTTTTAGGGGTCGGATTAAACATTGGTTTGAGTCTTTTCCAGCATATCACATTATTGATTGGTTTCAGTTTGTAGATGAAATTTTCGATGCTTTTGAAAACTATGATTACAATCAATTATGTGAAGAATTTCATAATTTATTAATCAATGGAAATTCATCTTCAGATGACTTTACAACAAGAATCCATCATGTATTCTGTAAATTTAATCTTGATGACATGTCATTTGTACTAAATCTTCTATATGATGCTTTCATCCCTTTCATCCAGTCACATTCAATAGCAAATGATGAATCGGTTGCAAATCCTACCACTCAATTGCGATAAGAATTTTGTTCGGAGGATGAAAGGAATCCATCCGAAAATTTTGAACAAGCAAGGGAGGTAGAATCTATTAAAAATGTTCTTACTGACAATCAAATTGGTTTTTCCTCTGAATNGAATCATTGTATACTCAGTCCTCAACCATCATGGAAGAAAATTTGATGTTGGGTCAAGATGAATGTCCATATTCTTCTAACCCTTGCTCTAATCAGTACTTAAATTTAGTTATTGAAGAACACTTAGGTGACGAAAATTATCTTAAGCATTCTAACATTCCAATGAAATTGATTAGAGATGTAGATCTGCAATTGGAAGAAAAAACCTTAAACCCTCATCTACAAATCATACCTTATCCACAAGAAAAATCATATGTTTGTCATGAAAGTTTTGAATTATCTATCATACATGAGGCAAATTTAGATGATCGTATTATGTTGAAGGATTTATCACCAAAAGAGAGTGAAAGTATTGAGGCAAGTGAATATGAATGTCTTGAGAATACCATTGTTAATTATCATAGCTCAAGATAATCTTTTCATGTGCTCATTTCTAATTCATTTTACTCTTTATATCCCGATCTCTTCTTAGATTCTAGTGTGCATGGTATTTTACCCACGGTATCGTACTTTTTTCCATCACAATCTAATATTTTCGATATGTCAATATTTGGTGAAATTAATTTCAAACATAACATTTATGAAACTGGATTTAACGCTCTTTCACTTTCATCACTCACATGGGAAAAAGACATGCTGCAAGATGATTTTAAACGATTTATTTTTTAAAAAGACAATGCACTCATTCTTATGGAGATCGAATATTCTACATTGCATATTTGTTCTTTGATTAGTTTGAATTTTAATGTTTATGCTTTACATTTTGAAACGATCAATCTCATCAAAGGAAGCATTCAAACCAATAATCTAATTGATGTCATGAATCCTCTTATGATGTGTTCCCCATTGATATATCCATTTCATCAAAATCTTAGTTTGCATCCTAATTTTTATGACAGGATCTTAGAATGGCTTGAAGGTTCGTATCTAAAAAATCTTCATAATAAAGATAAAGTTGTGCTTGCTTTGTTTTTACCTAAATATGTAGGAAGTAAGCATGACATGATTCTATTAGATCCTTCATGTGAAGAAATTAATCAACACTTGGAGAATTGTCAGGAGGATGGGGCACTTTGGCCTTGGTTGATGGTTATGTAAGGTCCCCATAATATTGACAAGTTTTTCAAACTTACCTACACTCTTATATGTCATTATGACCCATATCACGACCAGATTGAAGAATGGTTGGAGGATTCATACATCAAGAAATTTCAGAATAATGGTAAGGTCGTGCTTGTTTTGTTTTTAAAAGAATATATAGGAGGTAAGCATGACATATTTCTTTTGTATCTACAAATACTACATTCTTTTATTCTGATTTTCGACTTTCTATGCCTTGCAAGATTGAAGATGCTCTTGTGGTTGCATTGGAAATACGATTTTACCTATTTAGTAGTTTAGAGTAGGTTTCCTTTAGTTTTCTTTCTCAATATTTCTTTGTGTAATAATGCAGTTATGAACACAAGTGGGTACACCAAGAGAACCATAATATGAATGTTGTCAGAGAAGTCCACTTTAAATATTTTTCTCTCTACTTTTCATTGAATATTTCTTTTCAAAAACACAGTATCATCATGAAAATTTTAAATGGAAAGTAAAGAGATAAGTAAATTTGAACTATCAATTCAACCCCGACCCAAGGTACCACGAGTAGGACTGTACTCATTTTAATAAGGATTTTTCTATTTTCTTTTAGTCTCTTTTATTTTTAGTAATAATGCTTGGTCAAAGTAGCATCTCATGCATCATTATCTTAAGAAAAGAACTTGCTCACATATGATATTTTATATGATTTAGTTCTTCATTTATTTTACAGTAAGATGCTAGTGGATCCAAAAGCTCGAATTTATCTTTGACCAAAATCGTTTCTTGAAAAGTTTTCTTCTGTTGTTTTGATTTTGTGTACTTCTGATTTTGAATCCCATTAATAAAATTTGATCTGGTTTGTTGTGTGTGTTTCTTGTTTTCTTTGATTGCTTTGAATGAGTTTTCTTCTTATCTTTCTTTTTGAACCAATATATTTCTGATAAAAAAGCTATTGTCAAAGGAAACATTTATTTTAAGACTTGTGTTTTTCAAGCAAATTGAAATATTTCAAAGAGGTCTTGATATTAAGATATAGCTCATACAATTGATTTTTAAGTCAATTGTCACTTTCATTTTGTCCTCAAATTGTCTTTGCCAGAGTATTACACCAGAGATATGGTTTAAATCTTTGAGAATTACGATGATCTTTAAACTTTTTACACCATCCATATTCTTAAGGAATCACTTTTAAGTGCTTCCCCATTCTTTAGATGATTTCTTAAAGGAAATCTAAAATCTCTAAACCATGATAAAAATTTCAGTTTTGAAAGAAAATAAATAACTTGATCAATTATTCACCTGTATTGCAATTAACCTCCAGTATCACCCCGCTGTCTTTGTCCTCAATAAATCTATAATTGTATTACTATTTAAAAGTGAAATAAGAGGGTTGCAATCACTTATGTGTGGGAAGTGTGTGTAAACACGTCGGGGTACTGAACAGGCTCGCTGGCAGCGGGTAAATGCACACATGATACCAAGACAACTTCATTGGGGTACTGAACAGGCCTGCTGACAACGAAGCAATGTCGGGTCAAGAGGTAGCAGGTATATGTTTTTAAATTAACTTTTATGGAAGTATACATCATATGGATACAACTATTGGATGGGATTAAAGCATTTGAGTGGGTTAAATGACATCCCTGTCGAGGCTATGGACACCTGCTAGCAGCAGTGGCTCTGTTAACGGTATTGAAGTTCTTTTATAAACATCGTGACTATTTGATTAAGACATTATTTCTGTTTATAATCCCTGCAAAGAAAATCCTATTGTCTGGTTATAACATTGAGCTTATCCTAATACCATATGATCTCAGAGTGAATTTATTTCGAGGAACTTAAATCTTTTTATCAGTCTTATTCTTTTCTTCCTGAGATGAAATCTTACCAGATCAGAGATAACTGCTTCACCCAGTAAGTCACCATTTGTTGGGCCCCAACAACTCCCCCTAATTTTTTACAACATTTAAAGGGCCCCCATTAGAATCTTGATAATTATAATGAGCTACAGAATCAACATTTTCAAATAGTTCCATACCTTGGCTTGCCTTGAGACAAACTTAAGACGTTCACTATTGTATGAGACATTCATTACAAGAGTATATGTCAAAATTTAGAAACGAGCATAGAAATCTCATTTTAAACAAAAACGTTAATTTTTATCAACTGTTTACTTTCATTTAAATTATGATTATGTGTTCTTTCTTTTGCTCATTAGCAAGTTTGACTATTTTGAATAATGGGTTCAATACTTCATCAAATAATATATTGGTTGATTTCTCATTTTCATAAAATCATTTGGTAATATTAATTAATTAAATTATTTTTTTCATTTTACATCTCATTTCAAAATAAAAATAATAATTAAAATAAATAAATAAATTATCTATGATTTATTTGATTTTGTAAAAAACCAAAATTAATATTTTTCTCTTCTACATTAACTTGAAGCTTCTAGAATTTTAAAGGAAATTATAAACAATGTTTGTTTAGAACTTATAGTTAGTTTAAATTCAATTTTTATTTTATTGTTCTAGATTTTGTTTTATTCACAATTTTTAGGTTATTAATTTAGGTTTATTTTTGTTTCACAGGTTTCTATTATCAAATATTTGATACGGATCTGATCATGGCTTGATTTTATTATCCAAATACGTTCAAGATGATTGATCCAAAAATAATGTTGGATTGCTATAAATAATTTTATGAGCAACAACAGATAAAATTTGGAAAGGCGTCAAGATCAGACAGACGATTTTGCAGGACTGATTGCAACCAAACCGTGAGGAATTTGAAGAAACGGTTGAAAACCCAGAACCCAAATGGACCCATTTACCTTTCGTGTATAAAGTTTCTCGAAAAAATTCACGATTTGAGAGATATTGATGTCTATTTACGAGGAAAATTTCAGGTGAAGAAAATTAATAGTGACGCCGAGACTGTTCATTCATTGTATAAATATATGAGAAAGTTCAAAGCCATGGACCAAGAAATTGAGAGGAGGATTTTAATCCTTTCTCTTTTGTATATTATTTATTTTGTAAACTTTTATTCTTTTCAAATGGAGTAACGGGTGGTTGGAATCTTTGAGAGAATGGACAAGTATTTTCAAAGAAGAATATGGAATTCCAGGTTGCTTAATGGCTTTTGTCCTGTGAGTAAAATTGTTTTATTTTCATTATAATATCTTCATATTCTTTGAATAATTGATTATGCATTGATTTAAATTAGCTTTAGTCTATTTCATCAATACATGGTTAATTGTTATCATTTATGTATTAATTTTTTCAATCTTTAAGAGTCTATTATCTTAAAAATTATTCCAGGACTACAATATGAGCATGTGATTTTGAGAAAGCATATGGGAAGGGAATTCATCTTTGGCTTTAGACCTATGTGATGCTTATCCATTTCGTTCTTTCATTATTGTTGTATTATGAGAATTTTATTATGGCTGATTTTAGCTTTAGTTTGCCATCATATGGTGTTTTCATACTGTTACATGTTATATGTTGTCCATAATTTCTTATTCCATTTTTTATGTGTGATCAATCGATCATTTGATTATTGTGGAATTTATTTCTAATGTTAAATGATGGATTATATCAATACTCAGAATTGAGTTTTCTTTCGTTTTTAAATATTGATTATCTTAAGATCACATGATTTTTAATTCGTTGTCTTCATGTTGTTATTAATTTACTCCAATATCAAATACTTCTTTGAATGTATTCTGGAAGTGTTAGTATTGTTTTGTTATAGGTTTCCCTTAACAACAATACAGGCATGAGCTCATACAATAAAGAAAGATAATACCAGTTTCGTTGATCAGCTACAGGTTATTCTGTGTGTTATTTAGTTAAGTTGTTTATGAATGAAACGATGATTACATTATTTAGCTTTGACTGTTTTTGTGTCACTGTTTCAATCGTATTCATTTAGTATTTATTCATTTAATATCTTTAAAAAAAAATCCAAAAAGAAGTGTTGTTCATATTTGATTCAGAAACTTTATCAAACAATCATTTTCGCAAGATTTCATGCAAACCTTGTAAACTGTATATAAACTGTTCATAATCAATTGTATATTCACATTCTTAGATAAATATTTGTAATTATTGTGTCGATTGTTAGAATCTTTTCTTTAGTTAGTTTATTTCATTTTTCTATCTTTAGAACCCTAGTTGGCTAACGGAGCCATTAGACCCATCAGAATAGGTTACACCAAATGGCTTGGGTTATTTAGACAACCCCAGACCGAATCTATTTTTCCAGTTGACGGCATGTCAAATTTGTCCGTCAATAGGACCCAAGGTTCTTATCACTATTGGTAACTTTTTCCCTTCTTTCCTTCATATCTTCTTTTTTATTCTTCCTTCCTCTTCCTCCTCTTTGTATTTTTGTTGCATAGTTTTTTTCTTGGTAAGAACTCTACCCTGTGAGGGATGAATTTTTTCAAGAGAGACAACTATGGGTGTAGAGAAGCCTCTCGACATTCTTATAGAAGGGTTGATATAATACAAATAGGGTACCATAGAGGGGGGTGGGAAGGGAGAAAATTCTAGAGAGGAAAAAGAGTGGAAGGGGGAGGTGAGAGGGTCGAGGGATGGAAGGAGAAGGGAGAGAAAGGGATGGTGCAATAGAAGGTCGAGAATACTTGGAATCTGGAGGTGATAGAACAAAGAAATGGATTCATTCCAAAGAGGGATTTCCTTTATGAGAAATAGGCTTTATTGGGGCCGACTACTTTCTTCTAGTGTATTTTTAACCTTTCTACCATCAATGAAAGTTCCTTGTGGATGGTTGAGAAGAGGTAGAGTCCTTGTAATCTTTGGCAAAGTGGCCATATTCATGACATGATTTGCACTTAAGAGGAAGTTGTTCATAGTCATGTTTCTGAAGGTCATTCCAATTATCCAAGGAGAGAATTATTTCTTTTGGAAGCCCTTTTTCTAGATCCACCTCAACACAAATTCTAGCACAGGGAAACATGCCAAATTTGGGTTCAGAATTCTTAATATATCTCCCCATTACATTACTAATTGATTCCAAAGATTTATATGATTTTATAAGTGAAGAGGAAAATGAGGAAGGCATACCCACACTAGGACCGCATATGGAACATCAGTCTCATGGTCTGATGGTTTAGGTACATTCTCGCAAATCCATGAAATTTGGGCCACTATGGAGGATAAGATCCTTTTCTTTTTTAGTTCAAAGAAGCGAAGAAACCCCTTCGACATAAAAAAAGAAAGCTTACTTTTTATCTGGGTCATCCAATTCTTTTGCATATGTTAATACATATCCCTAAGTGAGGGCCATAACCCAGTACATTGTCCAATGAGATCCCTTTTAGTAAGAGCCAAAGCTTTGAGGTGAAAAACTAACAATGGCATCTTCAGCTCCAGAGTAGAGGTCGATTTCTTCACAAATCACAAAGAAGTAGCTTTGTGGAGGGTCTTCCAATTTGCAGACACCAATTTTTATAAGCCCAAGTTATAATGGATAGGGTTAGGGAGCTGGAGGGACTTCCCCCTCCCAAATCCACAAATAGAAGGGCTGAGTAGTTGGGGTTCATGTGTTAGGGATTGCAAGTGGGAGAACTAAAAATTTGGTCATTGAATTTGATTAGATGAGTGACAAAATAATAAATTATGATCATAGTTGCAATGGTCAGTGTATGGTCTTAAGAATGACAAGAGGATGGGATTTGATCCACTTATGTGTGCACGGGGGGTGCAATGCTAGCATCACATGTTTGACCACTACCTCTAGGTGCCTTATGGGAACCTCAGGGGCCATATGCCCTCATGGGAATTGAATCTTGGTCACCAATTAAAAAATCCTCATTCCTCACCAGTGAATCCAATCCCTTTGGGTAGGTTATATTAATTTAAAATGTAAATTTGTGCACAACATACTACCTTTTTGTAGCAACATTGAATCCTTTCACATTCTATGAAAGATTAATAATTTATTTGAATGTGTAGAAGGTTTATCCCTTCCATCATTATCCCTTCTTCCCTAAATCTCCATAATACTATATTACTTACTCAAATTTAAAATGTGTTGAACTTCTAGTTACAATCACTCCAATTATTATTATTTTTTCCTCTCTTCACTGTGCTCACTACTTCTTAAATTTTAGTTGTCATTTAAACTTTTAAGCATTTAATTATATTTCCCCATATTTCTGACATGTGAAATCATCTAATCATTTGAGAGCTCTAATTATATCTTCTTCCTCTTCCATCCTACCCTCCTCCTTCCCTTTATTAAAATTCTACTAAATTTTCTAAAACTATTTCTTTATATAATTTTCTAAATGTAAAGACATCAAACCAACTTTCGTTTTTGCAAGATTTGTAAAAATGTGAAGTGAGATTTCTCATGTTTGTTTGAGTCATTGAATGTATGCTTCCTCATACTCTTGGGTAAGTGAAGTTTTGGAGCTGGTGGAGCATTCATTGAGCGCCTTTTTGAAGTTTCTCAAATTCTTTGTTGAGATCTTCTTTTGGACCTCTACCTTCAAATTAAAAGATCCTTCATCCACTTGTTTCACTCTCCAAACTTGATCATTTCCATTTATCCCATATTTTATGGGTTGGCCCACTTTATTAGCTATTTCCTTTGGTTTTATGAATACATGTTCATCAATTGCATGACATACTTTTAGTTTTGGAGCCTCTAGGCAGTGCGTAGATGGATGATCTTGCTAAACACAAAGCTCACATCTAAAAGGAAGGCACTGATAGGCAGTGTGTAGATGAATGATCTTGCTAAAACAAAGCTCACATCAAAAAAATGATCTTGATAAACAAAAAGCTTACATCAAGAAGGAAGGAACTCATAGTATAATTGTAAGGTCTAAATAAGGCTACACTCTCACATTGCTTCCTTTCTTTCTAAAGTTGTTTAATACAGTCCCATATAGACTTACTTGTTTACTCCATGGAAAAGTGATTCCAAAAAGTTTTGTGCTAACCTATACATACTTGAGACATGAGTTTTGGTTAAATCGAAAGATTAAATATCAAAGCGCATTGTTAAATAATACTAGAAGACAAAGGTGAACTCCAATGTTGTAAATCTCGTCTCGGGGAAAGTATCGGCAAGCGTCCAGAATGTAACTCCTCGATGACATCGATAGAAAATATCAGAATATCTCAAAAAATGTCGCATGACAAAAGCTTAACTTGGAATATCGCAGAATATCTCAAATATATCGGACAAGGGTTTAACTCGGTGATATATCCGATAAATTCAATATATCACCGAGATTTCACTCTAACTTTCTCGTAGAATTCATGAGCCCACTATTTCATTGTTGGGTTTGAGGGCCTCACTCCTATGGACTTACATAACAAATTTTTTTCACGCAACAACGAAACCCTTTTTTTTGTTTTGACTTTTGTTTTTCTTCAAAACTAGATTTTCCTTTGAATCTTTAAGGAAAATTATCAAAATAGCTTGGCCAAGGTTCTGAGATGATTGTCCCATGCCTAGGTTGTCTTAGAAGGGCGTGAACAAAAATTTTTACCAAAGGGAAGACTCGCGATTCCCCCAAAGCACAACAAAAACTTTAGTAGAATAGTGTTGATTACACTAGCTTGGGCTGAGACGTTGTCTTACAAATAATCTAAATTCAAACCCTTGCATGTATGAAACTCTTATGTGTATAAGAGAGTGTTTCCATTGATTTTGTTAAAATATTCGATGTGCACATTTTACCATAAACAATATCACTATTGTCACCCAACCATGGGCATACAACCACCCCCGAGCACCATAACCTTTTCTCGATAGAATGATTTCGAAAGCAACACTATAACAAACAGATAACCACTAGAGCACATCTTTCTCCAAAGATAGCTTACCAGACAGAAAGTCCCAAATCCATATAACAAGAACAATACTTAGTTGCAACAGTTGCAACTGCACTTCTTTCAATACGTCACCAGGATTACCACCAATATATTCCAAGACAACACTAAGAATATCACCAAGAGATACTAGAATATAGGGTGCACATCTTAGGCTAGATGGATCTAGAGAGAGAGACCAAGAATCACCCAGAAGATATACCTTCCAAACTTGCAACTGCAGCACACTGACTATCCATGATGCCATATATCATCACTCCCTCCCAATCGAGGAAGTCATCTCCTCCCTTTCAACCAAGGGAGGTATCTCCATTGTATCATCTCTAATCCATACTAGCATGATGTGAATGCATCATATCTAAGTTGTACTAGCATGATGTGGAGTATCATCTACATCATTTCTAAGTTGTACTAGCATGGTGTCAATGCACCATCTCTAAGTTGTACTGGTATGATGTAGATAAATGCCTCTGCATCATCTCTAAGCTGTACTAGCATGGTGTTAATGCACCATCTCTAAGTTGTATTGGCATGATGTGAGTCATCTGCATCATCTCTAAGCTATACTAGCATGATGTTATTGCATCATATCTAAGTTGTACTAGCATGATGTGACTCAAACATATGCATCATCTCTAAGATGTACTAGCATGATGCTAATGCATCATATCTAAGTTGTACTAGCATGATGCTAATGCATCATATCTAAGTTGTACTAGCATGATGCATCTCAAGACATATGTATCATATTTAAGTTGTACTAGCATGATATAGATCAACAATATCCACAAGTCCCAACTTGTCCCTAAAGTTGTAAACTTTATCTTGGATAGAAGCTTTGTCAAAATATCAGTTGTATGCTCATCAGTGGAGATCTACTAGAGAACTACTTCTCCCTTATTGCTTTATCACGGATAAAATAGTACTTGATCTCAATGTGCTTTGACCTATCATGGAATAGGGGGTTCTTTGAAAGCTTCACAGAACTCTAATTATCACAATATATCACAGTCGAATCCAACACCTGATCAAATAGTCCAGAAACCAACTTACAGAGCCATACTGCTTTCATACAAGCATCACAAGTTGCAATATACTCTACTTCTGCAATGTTGAGTGCAACAGACTTCTGTTCGGATGGGTATTCACCAAATACATCAATGATCTAATCAACTGCTTGTACAAGGATGAGTATACTGGATCAGAGTCTCTCAACTTATTCAGATATGTCACCATGGGAGTTGTCATGGATTTGCAATCCATCATCCGAAACTTTTGAAGGATATTTACAACATACTTGCCACAAGAAGATTTCACCACGCTTCTGCTATACCTCTGGTCCCAAATAATAATGCATGAGACCAAGATCCTTCATATCGAATTCAGAGGCTAACTCCCTCTTACACTAAATAATGAGAGGATCTGCACTTGTCGGAAACAAATCATCAACATATATTAGTTGGATCGCAGGTGCATCATTCACAACCTTGTAATAAAGGCTTGGATCAACATAACTATTGGAAAATCCAAGTCTTGTCAAGTAACTGTCAGTTCATGCATACCAAGCTCTTGTGTAATGTTCCTAACTTGGCTAGTCTAGGAAAACGATGATAATCTGATATATCTACTATAGATAACTCATTGTTACAACATATAAATTATTATTTAGATGATAAATGAGACAAAAGACTGCAAATCTTATATTATGATATCTTTGTGAGTACAATGTCGAATGCGGCTGAATAAAAATGAATCACTCGACTAGATCAAATGACAAAAGGATCTTAGCCGAAATACAATAAGAAAAGTAAATGATAATACCCGATAATAGATGAGCACTGCGGGATCAAATGGATGAGCTGGAACTATGGCAGCTCGCACGGTAACTGTTGGAAGTTCGGAAAGTTCTCCCTGGTGGCTAAACCTCTCGGAATGGCCTAGAAACTATCCCAAATGATGCGCCCTGCTCTAGCTCTCAGTCTTGGTGACTGACCGACCCCTCTGCTGGTGTGTATGGACCTCGAATGGATCCCCCTAGGGAAATGCGCCCCTCTCTCTCTTGAAAACTGAACCCTAGTGATTCCACCGTGAGAATCGGCTGAGATGTGTCTCGAAATGATCGCCTTGTCCTATTGGGAAATGGGTCAGAAGGGTTTCCCTGGATCTGATGTGATGATCACTTGGGGACCCTGAATGTGTTCGCTAAAAGTGTCACACTCCCAAGTCTGGAAAATGCGCCCAAGATGATTCCTCTGTCGGAATATGACGAGGAACTAGGGGAAATATGTGCCTTGCCTTCCTCTCAACTGGGTTGGAGGGGAATCTTTGAACTCTCCCTAGATGGGACAAGTCAATCCACTAAACCTCCTCAGAAGCTTCACCCTCACACTGAATAAGTGCGCCCTTGCTACTGGAACCTGTGTAACTGCTATTGAAGAATGATGGAAGACCTGTGTGATCTTCCTGGTGACTAGGGTGTATCTCACAACACCGAAATCAACCATCTGGTGACTTCCTTCTGGAATCCACTGAACTATCTCTCATGAGATGCGCCTCTCTCCTCATTGACAAGTCAAAATCTTCATAATGATGAATTATGTCGTTGACCCTTCTCTTATAGCGTTTTTAAACACTAATTCACTGCTGAAACCCTAATTCATTGTTGACTTCTAATATTAGCTCATTTGTTCTATTTTTAGCTCATATTGGCTTAAAAGCATTTTTAACCACTTTTAGCTCAATGTCATAACACTTTCCGAACATAACACCTTTGACTGGAGTGACCACTAGTAACCCTGTTTACCCCTTTTTTGGCGCTGGCTATAGTCTAACGGGGTGGTTTAGACCATTAAGCCTCCTCTCTGGAACTCTTATTTGGAAAGGGACATTACAGTCCTCCCTTCCCGAAATTGCTTGTCCTCAAGCAATACCAATCCAGGGTGTTGCAACACCTGCTCGTTCTCCCAAGTAGAGTCCTCTACTGGAAGCCCTCTCCATCTGATCAAACACTCTTTGATGACCCTACTCCTCATTTTTCTCTCTTGGAATTCCAAAAGCTCCTCCAGAACCAACTCCAACTGTCCCTCGATCCTCATCCAATGGGGGAATCTCCTCTCATGTGCTAATGAATTTTCCCACTTCCTTTTTGAGGCAAGATACGTGGAAAAAGTTATAAATCTTTCTCCCCTCTGGAAGCTCTATCTCATAAGCAACCTCGCCTACGCGGTGCATGATCCTGTAAGGGCCATAAAATCTGGGCTTGAGATTCTAGGCCCCACTCTTCTTCAGAGATGACTGTATGTAAGGTTGGAGTCTCAAGAAAACCAAATCCCCAACCTCAAAGTTGTGCTCTATCCTGTGCCTATCCGCACTCATCTTCTATCGATTATGTGTCGTTTGCAGGTTCTCTTTCAGTAACTTGAGAATCTCGTGACTCTCTATGATATAATCCTTGGCCTTGGGAGCTATGCTCTTCCCGAAAACCAAGTCTACCAAAGTGGGAGCATCATATCCATACAATGCTCGAAAGGGTGTCATACCAATGGACATGTGGAAAGTGGTGTTGTAGCAATGCTCTCCTAAATGTAGCCACTTGACCTATGTTCTTTGTTGCCCACCTACATAGTTCCTCAAATATCCTTTAACCCACTTGTTGACAATCTCGATCTGCCCATCTGTGTGAGGGTGATAGCTAGTGTTGGGTGT
>JASDQU010281662.1:0-10173 GCA_032191745.1 Picea mariana
CATCTCTTGAGGAGGACTTTTTGTATTGGTTTGAGTTATCTCTTGAACATTGTATAAGCTATTTATGATAAGGAAGTTTTTGTTGGGTTTTCTTCCCCTAGAGAGTTTCCCAAGATAAATGTTGTGTCTCTTGTGGATGTGTATTTCTCAGTGATCTTGTTATTATGATGCTCTTATCTATTGAAATGAAAAGAACTATAATAATGGCATAAACATTAACACATACTTCACTTGAGGTCTTCAAAATAACTTGTCGTGGTATGAGTATACACTAAGTGAATAGATGTGTTGAAGTAGAACACATTGAGACATTGTTTGATTATCGGTTATTGATGTATGTCGTTAACAAGCGCGAGACAACCCACTAATAATGATAATGGTGATCAAGGTACCTAGTACAATCTAACAAGTGTGATTAAAGTATATGATGTAAAACACCTGATAGAATCTATTGAGTAGGGGACATGTATCTATTCCCATTGTCAATAGCAAGGGAACTTACCACTGATCACTGCAAGCTCTAAGGTACTAAAAATGACTATGGATACTTGGCCCAAAGCATGATGTGCTGAAGTTGATAGGAAGATATCCTCTGGAAGGAAGGAATTAAGGCATCCTCCATCATTCAACACGAGGAGTAGCAGAAGGCCAAAGATTTGGAAGGACTTGGACAAAAAGATTGAAAGGACCAAACTGAGGTATGACTCTAGTGTGTACCAGATGGAATAACAAACAAAAGAGACTCTCTAAGTAATAGCCAATGTGTCATCATGAGCATATGTGGTGTCAAATGATGTTATAACAATGCCCTACAAGTAGAAAAAGGGAATGATTATCCTTATTTAATTGATAACTTAAATTCCCTATAAGGATGAAGGGAGAATTATTGTCCCTATTTAATTGATATTTCAAAGAAACTAAGTACTCCTATACCTAATATTGTATGAGGTTACACATTTTGATTTTCATCACATTGATGGAGTTTGTTATTGGAGATTTTTGGAAGGGGGTACACACTCTCCTTTTTTTTCTTCGAGATGCTACTTCTTGGTTAAGTTGTTCTAGGTTGGAGAGGGATCACTCTCCCTTAGTGGATGGTCATGGTTGATGGTCTCCTTATGGTTGTGGATGATACTTTCATGGATTTGGATCAATCTATTGACATGTGTATGCTTGATATTTCATGTTTCATCTTCTTCTTGGAGCATTTCAGTGACTTTGTATGATGATGTTATGATGTTGTCATGTCACTAGGATGGGTTGTTTTGCATGGTCCTCTTATGTTGGATGTGTGATAGGGAGCATACTTATTATTGGATGGATTTATAACTATCTATTGTCGCCTTCTCTTATGATGTTAATGTGGTGGAGTGATACTTGTTGCCTTGGTGTTATTTTTCTAGGTGATACAAGATTGTGATATTATACATCACCCAAAGGGAATGTGTTTGATGATTTTAGTTCTTTTACTGATGTACTTTTTCCTAAGTTTGAGTTAGAAAGGGCGAGGGGTAATGCATTTTTTCTTGATGATCTATTCTTTTCCTAAGGTTGGATGATGTATATGATATATTAATCCATTGATTGTGGTGTTCCCAAGGTTAAAGTGTAGGTGGAGGTTTTATTTTGTTGTTATCATGGTGGGGTTTTGCTAGGGAGATATGAATTTTATTTACAAGGTATAACACATTTATGGAGTGCAATCCCTCATTGGAACACATGTTCATGGTGATTTAATCATCTAGTGATTACTTGGATGTAGACTATGGTTATACTATAACATTATCCTTTGTGCACACATGTTGAGGATGATTTAATCATTCTAGTGGTTACTTGAATCTATTGGTGAAGAACCCTACTTCATTTAGCATTCTTTCACACTTTGAGGGGTTTATTTGGAGGAGGATTAGGGTTCTTTATTGAGTGATTTTCCAAGGAATGGCGCATTATATTACTATTTTGGGAGAAAAGGGCACACTTCTCTAGAGTGCACTTCTCTTGTACACATTATTATAGAGAAATTCTCCTATGCCTATAGGTTAAATCCACAATAGAGAAAGGGAATTTAAAGATTGAACTCAATCCCATAATTGCAATCAATAGATATTATAACTAACTTGGATAACTAACTATTAGTAAGGAAGAGGGAAGAATACCAGGTTCCCTATGTTCGATGAAGATCCCATGGTTGAAACCTTTCTCTCCGACGTTCCTTCCCAAGGGTCCCTTTAATCACTTGAAAATAATCATGTTGAAAACTACAAAGGGGTAGTTATATGATAATTAACTCTTATAAAAATGATTGAAAGTAAAACAATTAGAGTTATAATACCTTGAATACTTAAACATACACATCATGCATCAAAACACAAATAATTGTTGGGAAAGAGGTCTCTTTGGTAATGAATAACAAGAAAAAGGTAGTTACTACCTTTATCTACTGTGAAACTACTCAAAAAATGGACTTTGGGTCCATCCACCCAAGAAACTAACCATAGATACTACTTTCGACTCCAATTCTCATGCAAGTCCAAAGAAGATGAATGGATTCTTCTTGACAAAATATTTGGAGCAAGGAAGGATGGAAACATGACTTTACAGGTCTGAGGGAATAACTCAACAACAAGGGAAAATAAGCTTGCAGATGGCGCAAGAAAATGATAACATTATGATGCTTCAAGTATGATTATTTATGTCCTCTATCCTTAGGCTCATTTTATAACCACTCCAAGTGGTTGGAGTGGTTACAAAAAATTGTATACAAGAAATAGAGGATCATGAACCCTACCCAAAAATATGCAAATTATGATTTGTTTGAGCCAAATGGAGGTGTACACACCCTGCATGGGCACCAAACTATGAAAAAGGTTCTAACTAGGGGACTCATGAGTGGTAGAATCTAACAAGTGAATTAAAACACTTCTAAACAATAAAGGAGGTTTCATGTTGCATCTTAGTAGGATCTATCCTAAGGAAAAATGAACCAGGAAACAAATAATGGAAAAATGCAAGGAGGCAAAAATATAACCTATATGCCTATTTTGAGATCATTACCTCTCAGAACAAATTGACATGATGAAAAGGTACCAAAGAGAAATGTCTTCAAATTTTTGTATATATAACCAAAAAAAATCACCTAGAAGTTAATCAATACGATATAGAAACTTCTGATAATAACATGTGATATAGAATACAAAAATTGAAAACAATAAATCTTAAAAGTACAATCTATACAAAATATCGCACGGCCTTGTGACTTATGGATAATACTTGTCCAGGATGAGCCCATTGCTAGGCTTGGTTTTCAGTTCAGGAAGAGGTCTAAAATTTGTAACCATAGCTTTAAGGATATCCTTATCCAAAGGAAACTCAACATCCAAAAAATTAGGAATCAACAATGCACAAATGCGAGGTCTTGAGGTATTACAAACAGTAATATTAGACTCAAAAGGAAATGTCGGATTACTCGGAACAAAAGGGGAAATTAAGGGTTCATGTTCCCCCATTGGATAAACACCTGATCAATTTCTGAGACCTTGTCTTGAGAAGGAAAACATGATTGTAAATATCCCATCTCAAAAGTAATTTAACATTGAGGATAAGATGCCACATAATTCACCCATGGTAGGGAAGCATCTATTCAAATACTAGGGACATACAAAGGGGAAACCCAGGACAAAGTTGAATTAGGATGGTTATTATCAGATGCAATTTGATCAATAGTGACAATGCTTCTATTGTTAGGAAATTGCATCACCCAAAAGATCGTAGACACCAAAAAGTTCATTGCATATACATAATCATGCCCAATAAGAATATTAAAATATAAAGGGTTTGGCATCACTGTCATATCGAAAAAGAAAATATTCCCACCTAACATAATAGAAAATTGAGGAAGAATCCCCAAATATTCACTAGGTCTTTTGTCAAAATCCAACAACTCATCGTTGTCTTACACAAACTTGGGAAAACCTAAATCTTGTGAAGCATAGGAGGATACAATACTTGAGAGGATCCATCATATTTTTTCCATGAAAATTCCTTTTGAAATAGCTTTAACCATTATTTGAAAGGGTGCAAAAGAAGGAAGGTGAGGCTCATAAGATCATTCCAATCAAAGTAAACCATCCTAGGACTTGGAGGGAGAATGATCGAAGAGAATGGAATGCCCCGTTATTCATAAGATACTAAACTATAAATTCTAAAGACATAGTCGATAGACACATCACTCCCCAAAATAATAGTGTGATAAGACAAATATTTCATCGACGCGATCACTTTGGTAGACTCATCACTCTCCAAGAGAAGAGTGGGATCGACCGAAGATTGCATCGAAACGATCACTTCCTCAAATGCTGGTTGAATATACTATGATACAACATGGTCAAGAGACACATGAACCTACAAAAGAAGAGTGAGATAGACTGAATATTTCATCATCATTGTTATCACAAGATTTTTACTTGTTCAAAGCCCTCCACAAGATCCCCAAATATTGCATAACTATGGAAGAAACTACCATTGTCACCTAAGTAGAATATTCCTTCATTTTAGTGATGGAAGAGATACAACAAAAAGGTGCCTTCCTTGGTGAACTCATGGGATACAATAAAAAGAAATATCCAAGCCTACTTCCCCCTATCTTGATCACTTGTTAGTTGGTCTAGTTCTAGGAAGGAGAAGATAGGTTGCAAGGAAATTGTTGTACCTTCCTAGAACAAGAAACATTGTTATAGCAAGATTTTGCCTCACTCCATGCAACTTGCTCAGAAGGCCTTTTTCATTTCCCTATGCAAACTTGAAGTCCCCTTTTTCACTTTCCAGAGCTAAAAAATCATATTTTTCTACATATACACACCATACCAGTTATACATCATGCATACACGTAGGTTGCACCACTACAGCCCGCGTACATCGGGTTTGGTGCTTAAAATTAAAAATTGTGTCAGGTTTCCATGTCAAATCACGAGATCCATGATCCTTGACCTTCAATATACTAGAAAAATTCCAACTCGTCCCTTTAGTTCCATTTGAAGGCTATAGAATGGGCCATATCCAAACCGTGGAAGAGGAGAGAATTCAAGTTATGAGAGAAAAGATACTACGGATAAATTTTCACTTCACATTGAGTGTGCATCCCTTTTTCCTTTAAAGTCTGAACACAATGTTCAACCCTCAATCTCTTACCTCTTTGATGGAGAACACCATTGTCTCTCTTATATCAAATTGGCTTTGGTGGAGGATTTAACTAGTAGAGGCCCATCTGGAAGGGATTTAGTTTCTCGGTTCCGATACGTGTCGACACAGAAGTTTTTCAGTTGTATATTTTTTTTTATCATATTTTAAAAGAAATACTCTATTCTCGTCCAATTGATATCTTGAAAATATTTGAATTATTATTCCATGGGAGTATTTGTTATGAATGTTAATGGATTTTACTATTGTATGTGTTAAATTTATATATTATCACCATATGCTTGTGTATCATGGTTTTTGAATACAAGTTGCAGGTATCAAGATTTGAGTTGCGTGCTCAACGCTGGTCTTCATCAAATGTCCGAATGAGGTAGGCTCTTTATATTGTATTGTTGGCATTTACATTTATATGTCATACTTGGGATTATAGATATTTATGCAGTTATTCCATCTATTGTGATTTACCCCATGCCATAGAGTGATTTTCCTCATAAAAGAATTGGCGACCATATTGGAGATTGAATCTTCTATTTTGGGGTTTGGATTATTTTTCTCCTTCGATTTCTCTTTGGTAGCATGATTTTTCTTGTTGTCGGATATCTTGAAAGCCTATTTTTACTTTGTATCTAAGTTTCTTGGCCTTATCCTTACCCTGGAAATGTTTTAATACATATATGCGGGTTTTCCCTTGACAGACATATACATATGCAAGTTGTCATTATATAGGCATGTACATACACGAGTCTGCCTTAAACAGTGGCGTACATCAACATTTTTAGTTTACCTGCTGAGTTTGGTGTTTTATGGGTGAGTTTCGATGGTTGTTGAGTCTTCTTAGGTCTCTGTCATAATTGTTGAGTGCTTGCAGAGTGATAGGAAACCTTTTTATGGTTGAATTTTTGGACGATTTTTCTTTCTCATAATCTTTCTCATTGGTTGTTATTTCATCTTGGCCTGAGTGAGTGATTATTAGTATCATGCTTGGATTGTCTCTTTTTCTTGCCGTAGGGTCTATATATCAAGCTGTTATTCAGTCCTTGCATTTTCATTCCTTTATATTGAAAATACAAAAATATACATTTTGCATTTTGGAATTTTCTCTTTTGGTTGTTTAGTATTGATCTTGATACATCTATGGAAATATTGCATCTTATTTGAAATTGCAGAGTTGAATTGAACGTTGCATTTTGAAAATCTTATCATCTTTTGAGAATTGAATATTAGGAGGTAACTTTATGTTCATATTCATTTTCTTAATTTGCTAAGTCATAACATCATTAGTTTCACGACCACATATTTTGAATAAAAAAAACCATTAAAAGTAACACTGATAAATTTAAAATTGGTTAGAAATGATTTTATTTTTCAGAAGTAAAGAACAAGCTTAGGATATAGGGCCTTGGAATAGGATTTTGTATGTAAACTTCTCCAAGGATATTAAACTGAACATATGTTTTTGACTAAGGGAGTGGTGAAATCCATTGTGTAATTAGTGACATCAGGATGCTCGACTCACACTGGAGTTAAGCACGAGGTTGCACGAAGTTGGTTGCAGATATATCCCTCTAATACCTTCTTAGAATAAGAGATAGTTTTGGTAATCTATTCATATATGGGGGTCTTGCTAGTACCTTTACCTCTGTGAGAGGTGGTGCTTTCAAGATTTTGGGATTTGTTACCCTACCTATACGGTGGACCTGACTTATGACTATTCTCCTGCACATTGGTTATATCGTGGTGGATTTAGTTTCTTGACATAGGTAGTCACATAGGTTACACTACTACATATGGGTGGATTATTCCACGGAATTTTTCCACGCTTCCACTAGTTTCATATTTTTTTTAAACAGGGCGGGATTTTCGTCGATATTGTCACGAAAGTTCGTCTCAATATCCACGAAAATCTTATTTTAACCTAGTTGGGATTTTCATGGAAATAGCGACGAAAATTTTTCCTATCTCATTGGTCGATGTTAATGGCTAGTTGACTATTTGATCTATATATATGTGACTTTAAGAGACTTTGCGACACAATTGCTATAGTTGCGACACTGTTCTTGGATTTTGTTTGAGCTGCTTATTTTTTTCGTCATCCACTGGTTGAACAAATCCAATTCTCGATCTACATAGCTCAGATTTTGAACTTGCAAGGTTAGTATGTTATTTTTTATTGATGTACTCATTTAACTTGTAAAGTTTTGTTCAAATGTCCAAATTTCATGTAGCTTGTTTTTTCCTTGATAATATATTATATGTGTAGTACCATATTTCATGTCTTTGGTTTTTGGATCTAATTAGTATATTTTATGGGAAAGGGTATGTGGATTCCATAATATTCTAGGTTTATGGAATCCACATACCCTTTTCCCTTCAATTGTAGCTATAATATCTCTCTCTTTTCATTGATAAAGATATGGCATTGCTCTTGAAACTCAACCCTAATCGATGAAATGATAGTAATTGATTGTCATTTTCTTCTCTCTTTTATTTTTAAGACCTAACAAAAATACACCAACAAAGTTTGATTGAAACTTTGATACCACTTGTTACATCCCTAGTACCCAAAAGGGATCACACTTGCATAAATTGAAAATAATATAACAGTGACAATAATGGTTGGGATACTTGCACACCTAATGGTTGGCCAACGCTTACTAATTCAATTAAATGAAGGAAGAAATCTCCATGAATAAAATATTGAAGTTGATTGTTATATTGAAAAATGATAAGTTATGGTATATATAAGATAGAGACGAAATTTTTTCCTATCTCATTGGTCGGTGTTAACGGCTAGTTGACTATTTGATCTATATATACGCGACTTTAAGAGACTTTGCAACACAATTGCTATAGTTGCGACACTGTTTTTGGCTTTTTGTTTGAGTTGTTTATTTTTTCTGTCATCCACCAGTTGAACAAATCAAATTCTCGATCTACATAGCTCAGATTTTGAACTTTCAAGGTTAGTATGTTATTTTTTTATTGATGTACTCATTTAACTTGTAAATTTTTGTTCAAATGTCCAAATTTCATGTAGCTTGTTTTTTCCTTTATAATATATTATAATATGTGTAGTACCATATTTTATGTCTTTGGTTTTTGGATCTAGTTAGTATATTCTATGGAAAAGGGTATGTGGATTCCATAATATTCTAGGTTTATGGAATCCACATACCCTTTTCCCTTCAATTGTAGCTATAATCTCTCTCTCTTTTCATTGATAAAGATATGGAATTGCTCTTGGAACTCAACCCTGATCGGTGAAATGATAGTAATTGATTTTCATTTTCTTCTCTCTTTTATTTTTAAGACCTAACAAAAAAACACCAACAAAGCTTGATTGAAGCTTTGATACCACTTGTTACATCTCCACTACCAAAAATGGATCACACTTGCATAAATTGAAAATAATATAATAGTGACAATAATGGTTGGGATGCTTTCACACCTAATGGTTGGATAACACTTACTAATTCAATTAAATGAAGGAAGAAATATCCATGAATAAAATACTGAAGTTGATTGTTATATTGATAAATGATAAGTTATGGTATATATAAGATAGGGAGGAAACTCATGTTTATAACAACAAGAATAATAGCTACAATATATTGTAACATTTCCCTCTTCTGCATAAATTCTTTGCTATCCTCAACATTTCCCTCTTCTGCATATATATTAAGAGAAATATTAATAACATTTCCCTCTTCTGCATAAATTCTTTGTTATCCTCAACATATTGTAATAAATAATGGGTAGGTTGGCATTAGTGACAAGATAGCCTGTTGATATTACATATAATTATTAATTTATGAGAGATCATCCATTATTTAAGCATGCAAAACAAAACCCAAGACTAAATATTATGGTTGACGTGATCGGGTCTATACATTTTGCAAAACAAAGTATGTGAATTTCCATTATTTAAGCATGCAAAACAAAAACCCGAGGCTAAACGTTGTGGTTGACGTGATCGGGTGTGTACATCTGGATGGTGGAGAAAGTGCACTCATCAACTCATTGGGAGATGAAACAAAGTCTCAAAATCCAAAGTGTATTCTTGCATTTACTACACATAGAATGCCGGTAACATCAATCATTATTTGTACTTTTAATTAATACATGGCTATTTATGGATTTAAAAAAAAAAAATAATTTAATTTTTTTAGTTTTGTGGTTAATTGTCACCTTCAACCAGGGGAAGTTAGTAATTTCAGAGTTTTTGACCAATCAAAAAATAGAATTTTGAATATTTAAAAATAAAAAAAATATTTTTATTTATATATACAATTCTCATTAATAAATATTTATTGAAAAACATTATAAAACATTGTTAAAAGTTTTGTAAATTTACAAAAGTAAAAATGATTTTGATTTGCAATCGATTGCTATATTCCCTACTTTAGTAGGGACTAATAAGATACACAAACACTAACCCTAAACTTATGTTAGGTATATATGTCATTATTATATAAAGAAAACATTTGTACACATATGACCTTAGTATAAAGATGTTATCTATGTCGTGATTAGGCACATAACAATCGCTTTTAACAAACCACCTTCAACCATCTTAGCTTATGGTTAGCCACATTTAACTTTCTTGGATTATGACTAAGCACCTTTAACAAATGAACTTATGATTATAAACCATAGTCTTCCAATATAAATAAAGTATATTTGTTTCAACTTTCTCAATAAAATCCACATACCCTTTTCTGATATGTGATGTTGTTTCTCTAAATTTTTTATAATCACATGCAATTCTAGATGCAGTGATTAACTTTAGTTTGTACTTTACATAACTTGTTTATACACTATTAATAAGGATCAGTATCTAAAATATAAAAAATTCATGGCGAAATCTACGATAACATGATGAAATCTACTAGTCAGACAATGAAAAATGAGAACATGCCAAAGTGTCTTAGAAAATAAAATTGTGACCACTGTAAGTAGCATAAAATTGTGACCATT
>JASDQU010281664.1:0-11205 GCA_032191745.1 Picea mariana
TCCAATTCTCTCTTTGTCAGTCCTTCCATCTAATATTCGCCATAACAATTCTGTTATGTTCTTCCCGATATGCATTGTATCAAAAAAATGAACTATTTGTAGGTGCTCGTAGTATGACAATCTACTGAATTGCATCAGGTAACTTTTCATTCCTCGTGGAAGCCCATTCGTGCCTTAATGACATTCATGAAACATCAACAAATTGAAATTAACACTAATTAATGGGACAAAATGAAATTAATACTAATGAAATTAACCAAAGATTTATATAATAGGTCATACATAAATAATTTGCGTACCTTGACGATTTCTAATATATTCCAACTTCCATAGGCGAGGTGTCATTCTTCGTGGTTTTTTTTCCTTTTTCTTCTTTACCATTGAACTTTACTTTGTCTGTAGTTCGATAAATATGGTTCTTAGGAAGAAAGTGCCTATACTCATCAAACACTTCCTTTGCTAAACTCCTCGAACGACGAGATTTTATCCTAGGACCACAAACTGGGCATGCAAATTTACCCTTTGTTTGAAGACCTACAAGATATATGAATAAATGTAGCGTCAAATTAGAGTTACAATTTAAAATAATGCATGATTTTTTCAAAAACTATATATAACATTAAATCAAAAAAATAAAGTAACAATACACCACAAAAATGTGTTAACCCGGGAGCATCATGAATTTTCCACGATAGTATTCCATGGAATTGAAATCATCTTTGCCTTATTGGTCTAGAGATGTCATACATAGTGACGCCAATCCATAACTTCAACAACTCATCGATGAGAGGCTCAATATATACGTTCATATCTTTAACCTGGTACCTATCTGATTGGTTCAACCTACTGCATGATTAATTATACTTATCTAGATGTCGTGATATATAAAAGAAATAATTACCATGCAAGAAACAAAGAAATGAAATATTTTTTCATGCTTTAAAGAAAATAAAAGATAATTAAATACCTGGAACAATCATTGCCAACATTGTGTTCTCTCTCTTGATCGACATCCAAGGAGGAAGGTTATTGTTTATAACAAAATCAGACCACATTGATTACATAGAACGAAGCTCTCCAAATGGGTTGACACCATCAACTGCCAACAAAAGTCTAACATTACGAGGTTCTTATTTAAAAATTGGCCACTTTTCTTTGATGTAGTTCAATGCAGAGCCATCTGCAGGAATTCGAAGAACATCATCTTGACTTCTGTTCTTTGCATGGAAATCCATAAATTGTGCTATACTTTGGCACCTGAACAACCACTGGAAACGTGGAATTATCAGAATATAACGAAGAACTTTGCGAGACACCTTCTTTGACACTTTATCAGTTCGATATCTACTTATTTGACATTGTGGGCATTCATTTTCTAATGCATATTGTCCATAATATATGATATGATCATTAGGGCATGCACCAATAGCCTGATAGTCCATTCCAATTTCTTTCATAATCACAAATATTTCTCGATATGTGCGTGGAAAAATATTTGACGTCGGTAATAGAACATCACCTAACAATCTACAAAATTCTAAACAGTAAGCTAATGTAAACAATATTCATCATCAATATATCATCCAATATACTAATTTACAAATTAGAAAACAATAGCAATATAGGAAAAAATTGAACCTTTGAAGTATTTGTGAACATGTACGCATAAATAATTAACAAATTAAATACCTTAGTATCTGTGTGAGACATGTGTTTGATAAACCATTCAAAACCTTCAGGTTCACCAACAACAATATAACAGATAAAAGATTTGTTGTTGAGACTTCATAAAGAGGTTGATGTGACTTCTCGAGTAGAGGATCAACATCATGACTATCATCTTGGTTGTCCTCATCCATTAGAGAAAATGTGTCTTGGATCAATCAATGTATCTCATCTTCCTGATTTGAATCACTAACGTTATCTCCATCCATATCATCATTAATAACTTGATCAACAACTTCAATATTCTGATCTCGAAGTTCATCTCCATGTAAAGTAGTATTTCTGCTAGTACTTGGCAAATAACTCTCTGGAGGTCGACACTTTAGGGGCATCGTCTATATATTTAAAAACAACATAGAAAAGTTAGTGTGTATAGAAAATATAAAAATCCTGATAAGAAATATTACTAAAATTCATGACATACTAATTATTACAGAGAATACATTAAATATTGAATCCTCTTACCAAGGGACGATATTCATAACCCCCTTCGGCGTGCCCCTTTTCCCTACAATGTTTTTGGGCTGTTGTTATTAAAAGTCTTCTATTTTGCAAGCCTCTACAATCATAGCAAGGGCAATAACATTTTCCATCACCCCTCGCCTCTAATGCTGCTCTTAACCGAGCAAGTTTCCTGTCATTTTCGTTCATTGTGACAAATCCTTGTCCTGACAAGTAATTGTCTTACCTACACCATACCAAACATTAAGTTGTCAATTTTTCATATTTTGGCTACTCCTTTTGATTATGATATGTTTATTTACAGTGACCTACATCTTTATAATAAGGTCAATATATTTATAATAAGGTGATCATATGTGTAGAGGATCAACATCATGACGACATAGATAACATCTTTATGATAAGGTCATATGTGTACAAATGTTTTCTTTATATAATAACGACATATATACCTAACATAAGTTTAGGGTTACTGTTTATTTATCTTATTAGTCCCTGCTAAAGCAGGGAATATAGAAATCAATTACTATCATTTCACCGATCAGGGTTGAGTTTCAAGAGCAATTCCATATCTTTATCAATAAAAAGAGAGAGAGATTATAGCTACAATTGAAGGGAAAAGGGTATGTGAATTCCATAAACCTAGAATATTATGGAATCCACATACCCTTTTCCATAGAAAATACTAACTAGATCCAAAAACCAAAGACATGAAATATGGTACTACACATATTATAATATATTATCAAGGAAAAAACAAGCTAAATGCAGTTTGGACATTTGAAAAAAAAATTACATGTTAAATGAGTACATCAATAAAAAATAACATACTAACCTTGCAAGTTCAAAATATGAGCTATGTAGATCGAGAATTGGATTTGTTCAACCGGTGGGTGACGGAAAAAATAAATAGCTCAAACAAAAGCCAAGAACAGTGTCACAACTATAGCAATTGTGTTGCAAAGTCTCTTAAAGTAATGTATATATAGATAAAATAGTCAACTAGCCATTAACATCGACAAATGAGATAGGGAAAATTTTCGTCGCTATTGCCACGAAAGTTTGTCGCTATAGAGATGAAAATCCCGACTAAGTTAAATTAAGATTTTCATAGATATTGCGACGAACTTTCGTGGCAATATCCACAAAAATCTCACCCTGTTTAAAAAAATGATGAAACTAGTGGAAGCGTGGAAAATTTTCGTGGAATAATCTGCCCATATGTAGTAGTGGTATATGAAAATGGAGCTATAAAAATTAAAACAATTGACGATGGACAAGTCTCCTTTGTAGTAAATGGACAACAAATCAAATTTTATCATAAGCCCATTTCCAAAGAGGATTTTCTATAGGTCATGTCAACAGACAGGGCATTGGCCTTAGTAGATGGGGAAGTCCCCCCTTGTTCTTGAAATTTTTTCTAAATTTTCTACTGTATATATGTAATTAGTTTTTGAATTTTGTTAATAAGGCAATCCTAGAGATTTTTGTAAGTATTTATTTCACCAGGAGGATACAGTTTCAAGGAAATATAAAAGAAGGATTTTTCTTCAAAACATTATTACACTTGAATTTTTGTGTCTGCTAAGCATCAAATGAATATTGACTTACTGTAATTAGCCATATTTTGAAAAAATTCTCATTTTTTAAGGCATTCTAAAGCAGTTTCTCTTGAAACTCTTCACCATTGTATAAGGAAGTGATACCATAACTATCAAGCCTAGAGGTCTCTCGTACAATTTTTCCAAGAAACTTGAGTAAGTGATTAAAGTGTCTTTATCAAAGAGTAACAAGGAGGTCTAATTAGCGGTTAGTCATGGAAACATCACAATAACTACAAAAGAAGAAAGTTACTTGAGCCTAGAGATACCTTTCTGTTCTTTCTCAATGGTACCATATACTACACACTAAATAGCTTGATTATATCATATATTTAAATAGGCCACGTCCGCTTAAGTACCCATTACATTGGGACAATCACTAAGTAATATAACGGAAAGTCATCCTCTAACATAAATACCATCCCAATTAAAAAAAGAAGAAGAAAGAAAAAGTTGTTTTCAAAGCTGTCCCCCCATCTTCTTGCATAAAACAATCTTATACTAAAATATTAAAAGATGGAGGGTCAGTCTCTGAGGGTGTAAGAGGCTAACCCACCGAGATACTGAACAGGTCTGTTGGTAGTGGGTACTGACCTATGGTATGACTAGGTAAACCCGCCGGAGTACTGAATAGGCTTGCTAGCAGAGGGGCATTCTACCTAGTGAGGATGATAATCTGACAAAAAATAAATAATAAATTTAAACTTGTCCTGATGTACGACATTAATTGCAGACAAAGATGACATGAAGTATGCATGGTTAATCTAAGGTTGATGAACTCCATAAACTTTCCATTGGGAAATAAATCTAAGACTATCTTGAAACTCTCTTGTCTATCTCTTCTTATCTATATATAGGATATCTTATCCTATAGGTGGGGCCATATTCTAACCGTCTCGTCAGACCAATCTGTGAAATTTGTATTTACACTTGACATACTCTAAATCTTTGGCTATTGGGGGAACTGAATGGTTTCCTATACTTTTGATTGTGAGGTGTCACAATACTCAGGTGTGGGTGAGGGGTTCATGAGCTGACAAATGATCATTGCCTGGAGAAATAAATCTTTGCAAGAATTTTTGTATTATTTCCTTGATACATGTTATTACATTAATAGTCATTTTATTTTTTAAATGCTAAACTCCTGTGTGCTATAAATTCCTGAACATATACTTAACCAACCACTTTATCGATTTATTTTTCATTACAAGCTGTACATTGTAGGATTGACATTACATGTCTTATGCTTGCTATAACCTGTTCATTGTAGGTTTGACATTACATGTCCTATGCAAGAGGATTGAGTGAGCATGATGGAAAAATCAACAACAAGGGAGCATTCTGCCTCTGCTCATTAACCACTATGATTGCCATTAAAGGAGGTAAAAATGTGTTTAACACAGAGGTGCCTTATGAAGTGTCATATGAGGTGCCGTATGAAATGCCGTATGAGGTGCCAAACGAAGTGCCATAAGAATTACACACTAGTAAATGTCCACAATTCTAGGTAACCGGGAATCAATGACATTCAATTAAATTGGATGCAAGAAATTAAGAGTGAGGATCCAAACTTTAGAAATGTTCATGATCAAATGTCCAAGTCAAAAGACTTGGATATTGATCTAATTGTACATCATTAAACTTGCCCCAAAAAATGTGCCTTCGAATTCAAAAATTCCCACACATGGAAGCTCGTGTGCACATGTGTGCAACCAACTCCACCATAGGCGCATTCAAATATAGGATGGGTAACCTATTAGCCCAATTCACCTTTCCATTTTCCTTACCATGTGTTAAGAAATTATGCTTAGCCTCTGCCATTTCTTCCCTTGTTCTAATCGGGTTCGACCAGTGCTCAATTCGTGCCATCCCTTGGCCCGATCGCACCCTCTCTTTGTGAATTTCACCTTTTTCCATCTCTTCACCTCATCACAATGCCCAAGAGGTATGCACCCTCTTCCTATGCAAATAGTTTTTCCATTCCTGAATTTGCACAATGCAGAGAGGTGTTTTTGCACGCAGGTTGGGGGTCATTTTTGTCTAACTTGCAGGGTCACGATGATGGCATCTCCATGCAATTTTACCTCAGTTTCGATGGGAAGACAATGCGCGAGGGGTCTCTATCCTTTGGGGTCTCATAAGAGTCCATTGCTGCAGCCACGAAGCTTCCAAGAATGGGAGATAGATGGTTCAAAAACCACTAGCTGCTGCGATCAAGTTATAATAGGGTTTTTAAGCCCGAATTCCAGAACATTTTAGGAGCAAAAGGATATTATAAGGAATGGATAAAGGAGGAATTGATCAACCCTCTCATCGTCATAATGAGGTTGATCACATGCGAAGGTAAATATTCCACTTTCAAAGCCTGTCATTTCAGATTGCTAGCTCATTTTTAGTTCAACAAACCTTTGAGGTTTCCCTTCTACTTTCTAAAGAGCTTGGAGAAAATGTCCTCAAGTGAGGAAAAATGTAACTAACCCCCACAAAAACATATTTCACCATGGCTTAATCAAACTCCTTGTTCTAGATGAATTAGAGAAACAAGGGCAAACTTGGGATGCATTTATCTATCAATTTGCAAACCCTCACTTGACAATTAAGACCGACAAAAGGCCACTTGTCCCAAGGACTATCTCTCCATCTAAGCCCCGCTCTCCAAGAACTCCAAACCCCCTTTCACAAACCATCTCTTTACCAGAACAATACAAAAATATTTTTGACATCACTGCTTCCTCATCGAGTAAAAAGGCCAAGAGTAAAGATCAAAAGAAGCCTATTGCTAACCCCCCGATGCCTTCAATATCTCTTGATCCCACACCTAAAAAGCTCCAAGAAGTGATTCAACAAGAGTTTCCAATCGTTCCCACAAATAGGAGGGGAGCCAATCAATTTCATAAAGGACCCTTTCGAAAGAGTACCTGGAGCACAAGAACAAAACCTTATGCAAAACCCCTGCCTGCTTCAGATCATATCCAAGTGTCCTCTGATATTGAGAGCCCTCACAAGAGACTTAGGGAAGTTTCTGCGGATGGATTAGAGCCACAAAGAAAGACAAAATCAGAACCTACTTCTCCTTATATTTCCCCTATTACTCCTACTTCAACCATGCCCACTCTAGATCCTAAGAATGATAGATTTTCCACATCTCTCAAAGGATATAAGCCTTCCTCCTAGATCACTGATTCTGCCTCAGCCATTAAGAAGATACAAAAAGAGAATTCTTAGCTCCTCCAATAGTTGGAAGAAAGGAAGATGATAGACACACACCTTCATCATGATAATGCAGTCCTCCAAGCAAAGGTAAACTCCCTTCAACATTTGGTTGATGAGATGACCAAATCCAACCACAGCCTCAGAGCACAACTGAAGCAACACAAGAGGCATAAGGAAAAGTCTTCATAGCAAGAAGGAGAAGCTTCCAAAGCCGATCCTCCTCAACAAGCTTAGTCACGAGGGGTAATTTCTTTTTGTTTGTAGTGGGCAATACAAAATCGTAAGTGTGGGGGTAATGTTGGGCCCGAGATATGATTAGTTTTATGACGTTTATTAGATACTTTTGTCGAATGTCTATATGCATTTTCATGTTTTGGAGAAGTTTTTGAAGGGATTTTGTGCCAAAACGCTATGATCCACACTAGGTATGCATAATTCGTGTTTTATAATGATATTGAGTATGATTCAATATGATTTTATGTTTTTAGAGATCTAATTCACATTTTTTGGTGTTACAGGGAAAAATCGCAGCATGTTTTTGCTTCTAGCACTCAGTCCGACACTCCATCCGGTACTCAATCTGGTACCCAGTCCGACACTTCGTCCGATACTCCAACATGCACAAAAACGATGGGCGATTTGGCGATTATGGTATTGGTGGCCAGTGATGGGCGAATCAGGAACATGGGTTTTTCTTGTGCTTCCCCCCTACAGCTACTGAAATATTGACAACTTGGTTTGGGTTGTTGAGCAGGGCGATTATTGGCTCACTCCATTTCGGCAGTTAGGGCACCATTAATGTAATTAACTATTTATAGAAGAGGTTCGACCCTCCAATGGTCAACCTCTTGGTTTGTAAAGCTTATAAATACCACCGTGGTGGTCATACAATAGTCAAGCAACCGAAGAAATAGTGTGTTAGAGACAAACAAGTTTTTCCTCTGTTTTTCCATTTTCATTTGCCAGAATTATATAAAACTGCATTTTTGAGTTTTAATGGTGAAGTCAATTTGCTGAGTTCATGGTGTGCCTTTGAGAAGTGACCACGACTTGCTGGGGGGCCCACCAACAGTCTGGTAACTGTTCTATGAATTTATTTATGAATTCCATAGCTTAGATGTCTTTTATCTCATTTCCTGTACATGAATTGCTATTTTTCCTTTGTTATATAATTTGTTGTTATAGTTTAACTGTTTAGTTCTTTTTGCAGATTAGTATGAAGGCTTTTGTTAATATGCACTGACTTGTAGTTAGTAGGAACAAGTTTGCAAACTTATACACTAACCCCGTCTGCAATTAAATATTAGATTGTATTTTATTTATGCTTTTAAAATCAATTTTAAAACAGAGTTTGAAATAGAGTAGAACAAAATTTTAATTTATGTTTTCTTTCACAAGGCTTCGGTGGATGGATAGGGTTAGCTTCAATTTTTATTTGTAGATTTCCTATTCAAATATCATTTAGATTTTTCTTAACTAGTTGTTGATTAATTTATTCATTAGTTTACTTTTTATATGCTAAGAATCATGTTTAATTTCTGTTTACAAGCATTTTCCTTTTTTCAATTTGAGTTGTTGAAACAGGGCTAGCTTAGTTTCACTTTATGAAATTTCTTTCCTAGATTTAGGTTGAAATTCCAATTTTTAGTTARTGATTGAATTTAGTTATGMGTTTTCTTACGTAGTATAGAGTGCGATCRAATTTTATAATCTCGTTATACTGTTGATGGTTAATGCATGATTACATAATCACATGGATATGCAGGGTAATTGATGTTTTTTCYGTAATGGCTAAGTTTTCCTTGGATTTCCTAATTCACACTTTTCACTTTGCTATTGAAGTCAGTATCGAGTTTATCCCTCTTGAATTATCTTTCATTGTTAAGTGCCATYGTGATATTATAAGACACCAAAGAYGTTCACACAATCATCAACACTATATTTGAKCTTTCATAGGTTAAAAGATAGTTTCTTGCTTTTGTAGATCAGAAAATAGCTTTCTTACTTTTGTAGGATAGATAGTCTTTTGCTTTGATAGATTAAAAATTAGTTTGCTTATCATAGATTAAAGGTTATTTGTTAGTTCTTCCTCCTTTCAATTAAGTAGATTTCCTTTTATGAATTAGAAATAGTTGTATTAGGAATAGAGTTCACTTGTCTTTTAGCTTAGTTAGTTGCTTATTGAGTAGTCTTAATTAGTTTACTTGCTGTAGAAGTTATCCTAGGTTAGTTAGATGTTTACTTGCTTTAATAGGTTAATTTCTTACTTGTCTATTCTTTCTTTGATAGTATAGTTGGTTGTTTATTTACTTGCTTTCACAGGATAGTTGTTTATTGAATTTAAGTAGACTAGTTAAAGTAGTTTACTGTTGCTATTTGTTTACTGTTATGCTGAAATAGTTTGTTTTTTCTTATTGTTATGATTGAACTAGTTTGCTTCAAGTAGGGTTTTCACTTGTTTTCCTAGAACTATCCATTGATCGTTGGTCCAAAAGTACTTAGGTTACATAGTTTAAGTTTATTTAGTAGGGTTTTCTCATTAGTAGTTTTTGCTTGAATAGATTAGCCCTTAGATAGCCACTTCCTTAGTTAGACTATACTACTACAAGCCCTTCTACCTTGGCATATATTTTTCTACAACTCTAAGTTTACTTACCCCAGGTTGACAATTTAATTGAGGATTGTTATTGTGTTTTTAGTGCATATATAACACCCATCATGTATCAAAGTTTGCCCGGTCAAACAAGTAAGTGCTTAAAGACATTATGCAACTTTCCAAGTTTGGATATGGGAGGGTTGACGAGGTGTCCTATTGGGTAGATCTTTCCTCAGGTCAAGGATTGTTTCCCAAGTGATCCCTCTCTAAGCCATGTGAAGTACATGACTTGGTTAAGGATCAATACTCACTGGGCATGGGGTTCATGACATACAAGGGGTTTTAGTGTCTCATTCATCTGTGCCTTTGTAGAGGGTGAGTGGCACCTTCGTTTGCAATGCACTTTTTCCAAGTCCATCCTTTTTCCACTCTTTGTTTCTTTCATGTTTTAAGGATTATTTGAAGGCCACTGTCCTGGCTTGGTGTATAGGTATTGACAATTACACTCACAAATACCTTGCAGAAATGAGAAGGCTGGCTCGTGATGAGACCCCCTTTCTCTTAGTTGTGAAATTGAGAGCCACTACCCTAGCTTGGTGGCTAGATTATGGTAATGTCATATCGCTAGATACCCATGATCATGATAGGTCATCTCGTGATGAGACCTCCTATCCTCCAACTAACCCCCTAAACATTTTATCATTTATTCTTATGGGTCCCCCTTTTCTTAGAGAGAAGCATTTCATTGCTTTCTTAGGGAATCCATGGGCGAAGAATCTAGAAGGTTTATACAAATGGTTTTATCTTTTTTAGCCAACAACAATCCCTTTGGGCATTTAAACTCTTCTTCCCATAGAATGAGGGACAACCCCTTCTTAGGTCAATACACCCTAAAATCCAAAGAGACAAGGAAATGGGGGGTTTTAGGTGATGGAAAGTGGTAAGTATGTCTAGGAAAGGTACAATGGCTCTCCAAATGAGTTCCTAGTAGAAAACCCAATCTTGAGGAATACCACTTACTCAGGCACAATGTCAACCACCAAGGTGAAATAGGGTAAAAGGCACAATGCCCAAGAATATGTCATGAAATATAAAGCAGTCTAAGATACACCATACTTAAATTCCTAAAATATTGAAATTACACTCACCATAATACCTAACTTGTACCTCATGGAGAAAATCCCAATGCCTCTCATAATCCACCTGGTGTGGTGGACGCCATATGAAAATCCTGACCTCTGTGGTGGTGAGAAGGGTCTCCATCTATGTAAGTGTATACTTCTGTTCATGTAGTCTCTCAACACTCCATATCTACAACCCGAGGGCCTTGAGATATAATCTCCTTAGTTATCCCACAAAATGGGGATAACATCTGGCTCCTACTTGTGGACATGTGCTCATTGTAGAGTGTATGAGAACCACAACATCTACTAGTAGACCTGTTCTTTCCAAAAACTCAGACAAAAGCATAAGCGCATCTAGGGTGGTGTTATCTCTCTTCATCCATATACAGAAAAATCCAAAAATGAAAACTCATCTAGAAAATATTTTTTTTGACATTTTTTTCAAAAATTTCTAAACCAAACATGAAATCAATATGAAAGTAGA
>JASDQU010281666.1:0-14673 GCA_032191745.1 Picea mariana
GAATTTATGAATCTGGCTGAGGGTTTGCCTTGTAAATCTACCCTCTTGGAAGTATAGGGCTTGCTGTAGAGTTGATCTGAGGCAGATCTACTGAAGTTTAGTATTGGTTGATGTTTGAGGGATTTTGGTTGAGGTATATTGCTGAAGTTATTGGTACATATAGATGTTGTATAACACTGAGGTTCTAGCACATGGTTTGAGGTACAAATGTTTGGTATAGTGTTTGAGGTATACGTGATTAGATCAGATTGGTTGATGAGTATACAGTGATAGATTTGACAGAACAAGTTGTGATAATGACATATTTAGTTTCTACATTTGTCACTTATATTTTAGTGCGGTTGGACGGGGGCAAGGATAGGTGGTTGTAGCCACCTTCCAGTTGTAGTCGGAGGATACAGGGGGTTGTATCCTCCTTCTAGTTGTGCCCAGAGAATTGGGGAGTTGGAGCTTCCCTCACGTTATAGCCTGAAAATAGGGGGTCAGAGCCTCCTTCCAGTTGCAGTTGGAAAACAAAGGAAGTTGGTGCTTCCAATGAATGTAATTCTTAAAGACAAATATGAAAAAAATTTCCATGGTTTTCTCCCACATTGGGTTTCCACGTAAAAAATACATGTGTATTATCTATGTGTATGATTGTTCATTTTTTCATGGTTTATTTACTCTTTAATTATTACATGATAATTATACATTGATCATAAAGATAAATAACACTTGCATATTGTGGTTAAAAGGATTAAAAATATATATTACTGATTCACCCCCGTCTTAGTAATCCAACAATTGGTATCATAGTGAGTTCCTTCAGAAATCAGTTTAACAACTGAAAGGTAGATCATGGAGAGAAACAATATGAATAAAAATGGAATACCACAGTTTGATGGAAAAAACTATGCATTATGGAGCAGAAGGATGAAAACATATGTACATGCACAAGGATTTGAGGTTTGGCAATTAGTTGTAGATGGATACAAAGAACCAACAGTTCTGCTAACAAATGAGAAATGCACCTCTAAATGGTCTTTGTGGTTCAATATATACCAAAGTTATACATTGTATTTCCGCTAAATATATTTAGGACAAACTTCAAAATATTTATGAAGGAGATTCAAAAGTCAAAGCAACAAAGCTTCAAACTTACAGAGGTCAATTCAAACAACTAAAGATGAAGGAAGATGAGAATATTGTAGCTTACTTCTTACGAGTTGATGAAACAATGAATGCAATCATAGGATTCAGAGAAGAAGTTGATGAATCCATAATTGTTCAAAAGGTGCTAATATCTCTTCTAATGAGATTTGATCCTAATATCTAAGCAATAGAAGAAAGAGCAGATCTAGACTCAATAAGCATAGATGAACTACATGGAATATTCATAGCCTATGAAATGAGAACTGAACAGGAAAATCCAGGTATAAAAGAAGTAGAATTCAAAGCATCCAAAAGGTCAAAGAGAAAGGGAAAGAAAAAGGAAAAAGAATATAACAACAACAGTGACATCTCAGAAGATGATGAAAAAGTGGCCAACTTATTCAGCAGATTGAAAAAGGGAACCACAGACAAATATAAAGGTAAGCTTCCATTGATTTGTTTTAACTATGATGGTATTGGTCACTTTACCAAAAAAATGTCCTCACAAGAAAAAGAAAAGACATAAAGAGGATGATTCAAACAAAAAACAAGCATATAAAGTAAAAAGAACCAAAAAGAAAGTCTTCAAGAAAAGTTTTTGCACCAAGGAAGACTGCTCCTCATTAGAAGAAGATGAAGTCAATGAAAGTGAGACATAAAGAGTTCTATTCATGGAAATATAAGACTCTGATAAAGAAGACACCGAAGAGGAGTATGAAGAAGCAAAATTTGACTACAAAGAAGAACCGTTGAGTGTTATATAAGTTATAAAAAGAGAAAAGAAAAACAAGAAATTCCAGACAGAACTAGACAAGAAAGAAGACATTCAAAATTCAAACTATGAAGAAATAGAACATATGATCACTAAATTAAAGGTTCAAATATAAGAATACAAAAGAATCAAATAAGCACTCAAAGAACAATTGGAAGAAAAAGACAGGATCATTGGAAATTTGGAAGCGAAGGTTTTTACATTGAGAAAAGACCTTCAACAAAAGAATATGCATAACATTTCAAAGGTTTTGGATAATATTACCAACATTCAAAGGCCACATTATGACAAGTCCAGGCTAGGATATAATCAGTCAGAAAGAGGCACAAGCTCCAAAACCATAGATAAAGAAACACAACGAAGAAGTTATGCAAAAAAAGTTAGAGGAGACAAGAAGTTTTACAGGGAAGATCACAGGGACACTCCTCCACCTAGAAGAGTCAGATTTCAAAATAAATGACAGTCGAAAACAAGAAGGCCTCATGTTGAAGAAGTATTAAGAAGAGTAACTCCTTTCAGAAGATCTTCAACTCCCAGGTATCAAACTATCTTTTTTTTTGTTTATGTTATGCATGTAATAATATTGAACATAAAGTTGTACATTGTAGAGCTAATAGAAGGAACATAAAAAACTTTTAAAGTCATGCACAAAATGGTTATCCAATAAGGCCTAATGAAACACATAGAAGAAGCTACAACATGTTTGAATAATTGAGAACTGAAGTGGAATGATACAAGTGAAACAACTTTGGACACATGGCCAAATATTGTAGAATGGCAGTCCCTCCTAGAGAATCACAACAGTCCCTCCTGGATAAGAAAGCATGATCAATTTAACAATGAAGAATGCACACTCACTCTACAAGCTAAACACATGAAACTTGGTTGGTATGTTGATAATGGTTGTTCAAAACATATGACAAGTGATGGATACATGTTTCTTACATTAAGAAAGGAAAGAGATGAATTAGTCTGTTTTGGAAATGATGACTCAGCTAGAATCATTGGAAAAGGCACAGTCAGAATTGGAAACAAGAATACCAAGGCAGAAAATGTTCTATTAGTATAAGAAATGAAATATAATATTGAAATATAATCTTCAAGTGCAAGTCAAATGTGTGACCAAGGTCATAAACTTACATTCGATTCATAGAAGTGTGAGATACGAAAAGCAGGTTCAGGAAAATTGATTGCAACAACTGCAAGAACTTCAAGCAACATATATGTATTAAGTGAAATTGGAAATGAAAAGTGTTGTATAGGAAAAGAAGATGAAGGTTGGCTATGGAACAAAAGAATGGGTCACATAAACTTCGATAACCTCGTCAAAGTAAGCAAAAAGGAAGAAGTCAGAGAAATTCCCCAAATCACGAAACCAACCAACACATTAAGCAAGCATTGTCAACAAGGAAATAAAACAAATACTAGGTTCAAATCAAAGGAATACTCAATGACAAGACCACTGGAAATTGTACATACTGATCTAGTTGGACCAACTAGAACAAAGGGTTTAAAAGGTGAGAAATACTTTATGCTATTAGTTGATGATTATACAAGAATGAGTGCAGTTTGCTTTCTCAGGAATAAGTTAGAAGCATTTGAAAACTTCAATATTTACAAGGAAATGGTTGAAAATGAAATGGATTCAAAAATCAAATGCTTGATATATGATAATGGAGGAGATTTTACTTCAAAGGAGTTTATGGATTTTTGCAGGAAGCATGTACTAAAAATGAAATTCTCTGTTGCTAGGACACCTCAATAGAATGGAGTTGTTGAAACAAAGAACATGATAGTACGGGAAATGGATTGAACAATGTTAATGGATTCTAAATTGACAGATGTTTTTTGGACACATGCATTGCATATAACATTTCACATTAAAAACAAATTAATGCTCAAAAACAACAGTGACAAAACTCTCTACGAGCTATGGAAAGGAATACCAACAAATGTGAAGTACTTCAGGGTGTTTAGAAGAAAATGCTACATCAAAAGAGAAGATGGAAAAATGGGAAAGTTTGACTCTCATGTGGACAAAGGTGTACTTGTCGGTTACTCAAGTACAAGGAAATCATACAAGTGTTACAATTTAAGGCTCAACAAAGTTGTGGAAATAATCATTGTAACAGTTGATGAAACATGCAGACGGAAATTAGAGGAAGAATAAAAGGAATCAATGGAACACGTTTACGAAGAAGAAGCAAATGATGAAGAAGAAGTAGAAGGGGAAGATGAAGAAGATCAGAAAGAAGTAGAAGAGAAAGTTCTACAAGTGCCTCAAAAGACACCTAGAAAATGAGTACAGAACAATCATCCTTCAGATCAGATTATCGGAAACAAGGATGCAGGAGTTGAGACTATACTAAGAATTCGTTCACTAGAAAAATTGTATCTAGCACTCTTATCTACGATTGAACCAAACAGTTTTGAAGAGGCCAACACAAATGAATTCTGGAAAAAGGCCATGAATGAAGAATTGGATCAAATAGATAAGAATGAAACTAGGGAATTGGTTCCAAGACCAAGGTACAAGAATGTCATTAGCACAAAGTGGGTTTTCAGAAATAAATTGAATGAAGATAGACATGTTACAAGGAACAAAGTTAGATTGGTATGTAAAGGATACACAGGTTGAAGGGATCGACTTTGAAGAGACATTTTCCCCAGTTGCCAGAATGGAAGCAATCTGATTGATATTATCTTATGCATGCTCCAAGAATATTAAAGTATATCATATGGACGTGAAATCAACCTTTATGAATGGGGAACTTGAAGAAGAAGTCTATATTGAACAACCAGAAGGATTTCACCTGTCAGAGAACAAAATTATGTGTACAGGTTGAAGAAGGCCTTTCATGGTCTAAAACAGGCTCTCACAACATGGTACTCTAGACTGGATAAATATCTACAGTAGGTAGGGTTCATAAAATGAAGTTTAGACAACAACATCTACACCAAGGTAACTCAAGATAGTATTTTATTAATTGAAGTTTATGTTGATGATATTATTTTTGGAAGTGATGATGACAAGTTAAGCTAGAAATTTGCAAAGAATATGCATAATGAATTTGAAATGTCATTACTTGGAGAACTATCATTCTTTCTGGGTCTTCAGATATGTCCAAGAAACCAAGGAATTTTGATTTCTCAAACTAAGTATATCAAAGAAATGTTAAAGAGGTTCGGAATGGAAGATTGCAAACTAGTTAACACTCCTATGAAAACCAGTTGCAAGTTGAAAAAAAATGATGATTCAAAGTCTACAGACCATAGGAAGTACATGTCAATGATTGACGACTTACTATATGTGACAACATCCAGACCATATGTAATGCAGGTAGTTGTACAGGTGGGATGATTTAAAATAGCACCAAAGGAATGTCTTAGCAGTAAACAGGATTTTCAGATATCTCAAGGGCACATAAGAGTTTAGATTATGGTATCCAAAAGGAAATGATATATCACTTATTACCTACATAGATGTAGATTGGGTAGGTTGCATTGATGACCGATGAAGCACTAGTGGAGTGACATTCTACTTTGGTGAGTGTCTGGTATCTTGGCAAAGCAAGAAATAATCATCAGTATCATTTTCTACAGTTGAATCAGAGTATATTGCAACAACAAAATTTTATACGCAGGTTCTATGGATGAAACAAACTTTGACATATATACAGGTGAAGTATGAGGAGCCAATTCCTATATATTGTGATAATAAAAGCACTACCGATATCTCAAAGAATCCAGTGATGCACTCCAAGATGAAGCACATTCCAATCAAGTATCACTTTCTATGGGAACATGTTGCAGAGAAGAACATGATAGTTGAATATGTGGGGACAAAACAACAAGTTGCATATATCTTCAAAAAACCGCTTCCAAGGGAATCCTTTGAGTATCTTCACTAGAGACTCTAAGTAATTTATACTCCCAAATGAATTCTTTTGAATTCTTATCTTATATGGCTTAGATTTACACGAAGAAGAACCATACAGAGGACAATTTAGGTTGGGGGAACATGTTCAAGAAGAGTTCAGTCAGGGGGAGCAACCCCAAGGACAGTTAAGTTAAGGGCAGCAACCCAGATAGGAAGTTACCTTTTCCATTGATGTCAAAGGGGGATTGATTCACCAGATGTAGGTCAGAGACTTAAGTGCTTGGAAATAGAGAATAGAGGCATGTTTCCAAGGGGAGCAATGGTCACAAGGGGAGCATAAGTGATATGACTTCAGAGTTGCATCAGAGTATTGCCATCAATGCCAAAGGGGGATTTTGTTGATTAATTGGGTTGGTTGTCATTGATGTCAACCCTTGGAGAGTGATATTGCAGATTGATGTCAACCCTTGGTGAAGTTCGGTAGCACAAAGGCATGGGTAAGGGACCTGAGTCTGTTTGAAGTATACAAACATGAATATCAATGAATTTATAGGTAAGACTATTCTATATGGATAGTATATGTTATTCCATTTCCGATGATATGTGGAATGTCACATAACTCCTTACGGTTAGAGAGTTATGGCCATATGAAGTTGGAGAATCCTCATGAGTTTTCTAGAAGTCCCTAGAAGGTCAAAGAAGTCAATTATTCTAGAAGCTCCTAGAAGAAGTATATTAGTTGTTATAGGATAAATTGGTATATGCGGACACTAACTAATCTCCCTAGATCCACCTAGATCTAGAACAAAACAAGACAGGACATGATGCTTTCCCTAAGTTACTATCATTGAATTTGTCATCAAAGAAGGAATACGTGACATACCTTTAGATATCACTTCTTTATGTCTTTGTTGTCCCTGCTTCACTTTGACATCCTTGTAATGTTAGATCTACAACAACACAAATTGACCAAAGCGAAAGCAACAACAATACATTCAATGAAGACTTAAACATGTGATCAAGGAGTCATGTAATAAAATAAGAGTGATTTAATGGAAAAGGGACATGCCATTGTATTATATTAAATGAAAATAGAAGATACAACCAGATTTCCTTGATGTTGCAAGCTCCCTTTAGATGGGCCTTTGTTCCAACACACACACTTGCTCCAAACTTGCATGAAGAAGATCCACTATGGCTTGATGGACAAATGGAGTCCTCAAGCACCAATTCAAATAGATTCCTCACACAATTCAGAACCTATTCTTTCATCCATTCTCTATTCAATCTTTCTTTACCTCTTCCTTGAGAAACCTTTCATTATATAGGAGAAGGAGAGATGGTTAGAGGGATGAGGATGATCCCACTAAATCTGAGGAGTCAGTAGGATGCCAACCATGCGAATGCCAACTCATTTTCTAGAAGATTCTCTTCTAGAACCTTAGTAACCTTTTCTTCCTTTTTAAGCTTTGAAGCATGTTCACACCCTGTCTATAGAGCAAACTGCGAACCCCTCACAATCTAGGTATAGAGCAGCCTACAAGAATTAGGGTTTTTGCACCCTGCAACATATGCAACATGCGAACTCATTATAAAAATATGTTTTGTAGAGGAAGACAACAATCACTTTTCTCAGGCAAAAGGTCCTTATGAGAGCCTGAACACATAACTGTAGAGACATCACCAGAGTGACCAAAATAATGTGTAACACTAGTCAAATTGATGGAAACTAGGAGTTAATCATGGGTATAGTTGTTGCATCAAAAAATAAATTAAATAATAAAGTGGTTGCAACAAGAAGTGGTGAGTTTACTATTTATGGATAAGTCAAAGTGGTTGCAAAAGAAATTAATTAAATAGCAATTTAGTTGTAACTAGAAGTGGAGAATTTACTATTTGTAGCAAAGTGAGTTAGAAGTGGACAAGTGGTTAGAAGTGGGTTATCCCTAAAATAAGGAAAGTGGGTTAATTTGGTTAGAAGGTAATCCATTGAGGAAGCTACATGGAAGTATAAATAAGAGAGAAAGGATCTCCCATTAGCACCTATTGAATATCTACTTTGTGAAAGGTTATTTGGGAAGGTATTATTGATAGATAAAAGTGCGGCAGAAAAATCGCGGAAGAAAAAGTGCCGCATAAAAACCGTGGTAGGAAACGTGCGGAAAAAAATCATGGCAGGAAAAGTGTGGCAGAAAAATCGCAATGGGAAAAGTGCGGTAGAAAAACCACAGCAGAAAAAGTGCGGCATAAAAACCGCTGCAGAAAAACCACGACAGAAAAATTGTGGCAGAAAAATCATGGCAATGGATTTGCGACAGCATAATCATGGCAACAAAATCACGACAACAGAATGCTACAAGAATAAAAATGTATGGTTTTCATATGTGTAGTGTTGAATTTATGAATATGGTTGAGTGTTTTCCTTGTAAATCTGTTGGATGTCCTCTTGGAAGTTTAGGGCTTGTTGTAGAGTTGATCTAAGACAGATCTACTAAAGTTTAGTATTGGTTCATGTTTGAGGGATTTTGGTTGAGGTATGTTGCTGAATTTATTGGTACATATAGATGTTGTATAAAAATGAGGTTCTAGAACATGTTTTGAGGTACAAACATTTGGTATAGTGTTTGAGGTATATGTGATCAGATTAGATTGGTTGATGAGTATACAGTGATAGATTTGACAGAACAGGTTGTGACCGTGACATATTCAGTTTCTACATTTTGTACTTATATTTCAGGGCAGTTGGACAGGGGAATGATAGGTGGTTGTAGCCACCTTTTGGTTGTAGCTGGAGAACATAAGGGGTTGTAGCCTCCTTCTAGTTGTAGCCAGAGAATTGGGGAGTTGGATCTTCCCTTAGGGTATATCCTGAAAATAAGGGGTCGGAGCCTCCTTCCAATTGCAACTGGAAAACAAAGGAAGTTGGTGCTTCCAATGAATGTAATTCTTAAAGACAAATAAGAAGAAGTATTATGTGGTTTTCTCCTGCATTGGGTTTCCACGTAAAAAATATTGGTGTACTGTGTATGTGTATGATTGTTCCTTTGTTCATGGTTTATTTACTTTGCACTTATTGGATGATAATGCTATATTGATCATAAAGATAAATAACACTTTCATACCATGGTTAAAAGGATTAAAAATAGCTATTACTGATTCACCCCCCCTCTCAACAATCCAATAATACCCTCTCATTTTGTCAAATTATTCCAACTAGTGACTCCCCTGAAATACTTCAACTAGTTTAGGGTTATTGTGTACCTTAGAAGGCCATGTTGGCTCCCTTCTATTAAACCCATCTCACATTGTTCAATTTATGAAGTTCAAAATAATTAGGTATGCTCTACTATATGTGTGTTGAGGAAGTCAAATATCTGAGACCCCCTATGTATGTTAGATGTATCAGTTTCACTGTAATTTCAGGTTTTCACCAAAAATTTGGACAACAATTAAACAATGGTTGAGTGAGGATTTATTTTTTTAGGAAAAATCAAATCCCCAAACTTACTTTCTCAGGAAGGGTCATAACAACTATGACCAAGGGTTTAGGATGTAGAAAATTGGTCAATGGTTGGGTATGAAGACCCTACTTGGTTCCGTATGGATATTAATTCCCATATTGGTTCTGTATGGATATTAATTCTTTGTAATGAGTACCATAATCTTTCACATTATCTTAATTTTTCCCACATAGTACTATAACCCTATAGGTTCCTCGTTGAAGTTGTCTTAAAGAAATTCTCCCATGGATTCAAATTTCCCCATATGGATATTAAGTCCCACCTCATTTTTTTCATTTTGCATGGGATATTTGTTTTAACCATGCAAAATATATTATGATATAACTTTGCAATTAGAAAATGAGTAAAGTGATAATGTATGAGAGAGTGTTGTATAATTGATATGATTTGAGTTTGATTTAATGATGCAATGGATCGATGGTAGCCCTTCAATGTTACATGTTTTGCAGTCTTCTCCCTTTATTAAATTTTCATATTTCTATGGTCATAGTGACGATTGTTGTTGGAGAGTTTAATGTTTTTGTTAAAATAAAGTGCTTGTTGTAGATTCCTATATTTTCCTGTAGTTTTTTCTATAGAAAACCCGCGTGTTGTAGATTTTCTTGTAGAAGCTTGTAGATGACTATGTTTTTCTCTTGATTGGTGTTTTAATGATTTTGGAGGGTATATAATATGGTATGAAGTGGATGTGGGGTTTAGAATGGAAAGTGAAATATATGAAGATGGTAATTTTTAGATAGAGATGGGTATGAATAATCATTTGACATAGATTGCAATGAATGTGAAAATGTGGTTTCTTTGGAAATTAACTTTTTATGATTTCCTTGACTTTTTTTGCATGGCTATATTAGATCTAAGACTGTTCTTCAAAGTTGTAGGGTTGGATCTATTCTAAAGATGCTTGTTGATCATTTACCTGAAGAATTATATGCTTGTGAAGTAGAGAAATAATTATTTGATACATATATCATATGTATTTTTTTTGTTTTTGGTTATCTTGTCCTTTGTCTACCTTTGTGAAGGTACTTGAAGTTCTAGCTGATCGCTTAGTGTCCTTGTATACCTACAATTTTATTTATTTATTATTTTTCTCCCTTTTTCTCAAGAAAATGGTGCCATTTCTATTGTTCACCATTGCCTTGCCTCATCATGCCTCTAAGGGTTTTCACGATGAGTTAAATTATTTTTCTCAAATATAAGGCTACATCCATGGAGGTTTTCAACCAAATATTTATCTTGGATGCCTCATTGAGTTTTTTTTTTTTTTTTAATTATTATTATTTTTTTCAGTATTTAGATTGATTGGCAACATATTTTCTTTCAATCACACTCAAATTTTGTGCTTTTACTATATTTTTAAGATATTCCTTTGTTAGGGGCTTGTTGTGCCTTTTGAGTCTAAATCCATTCACAAATATAGGAATCTTTTCTTCATCTATGGTCTTGATTGATTTGGACTGATCCATTGCCATGAATTGTTTCAATGATGTATGGTCCCAACCATCTTGTCATCATATTTCCCTTGAAGTCTTTGAATCTGAAGTCATATAAGAGTGCCAAGTATCATTTGAAATTGTTAGGATTAATGATTTTATCATGCCATATTTTTCTTTGCAGTTGGACTACCTCATTATGGAAGAGTTGTTTCATCCTTTACTCACCTAAGACATTTAGCTACTACAACGTTTCTTGTTGTAATGATGAGAGGTCCATATTAAGTTCACATGTTATCCTTAAAGTGGAAAATTCAAATTTGATGGGAAACATAGACTTATTTCCATAGAATAGCTCATAAGGGGTAAAATCTATAGTGGTATTACATGTGGTATTGTATGCACATATTGCCTCTATCAGTTTTCTTTCCCAATATTTCTTTTTCATATTGACCATCTTGGTGAGGATGTTCTCCAACTCCTTATCGGTCACTTATTCTTGTCCATTTTCTTGTGGGTGATAAGGAGTAGAATTCCTGTGGCGTATATGATTTTGTTGAATGATTTGTTCTATGAGTTTGGAGGTGCACATTCTAACATGATCTATGACTATTTCTCCAGGGAGTCCAAACCTTGCGAATATTTTCTCTTGTATAAATTCAACTACTTTTTTCTTTATAGCTACCTTCATTACTTTCACCTCAATCCATTTGGCCACGTAATATATGCATATGAGGATGTACTTATTTTATCCTAAAGGGGGGTCAATATGCCCCACAAAACCCAATCCCCATTTATCAAAAGGTTCCAATGAGACTTGGGGCTGCAAGGGCATTTCATTTCTCTTAGCAGGTTTTCCCATATTTTGACACTCATCACAATGACATACTATTGAGTATCACTATGTAGGGTAGGCCAATAGTAACCAACTTACAAGATCTTTTAGGTTGTCCTCTTCACTACATAGTTTTTTCCACATGATTAATCATGGCATGCAAGGAGGATGCCATGAACATAATATTCCCTTACACATATCCTCAGGACATGATATGGTCCAAGCTTCAATAAATATCCTACAATCTAGGTATATGTTGCACTTTTTCTAACAATCTTGCATCTTTCCATGTCGGAAAAATTTCAAGGAAACCTCCATATTGTCAAGTATTTGTCCATGTCATTAAACTAGGGGGTTTATAATTCTAATAGGTGCTCATATGAAAAATAATCATCTACCATGTCTCCATCTACATGATTTTTTATCCTTGATAAAAAATCTACAACAACATTTTTCCTTCTTGGCTTGTCAAGGATAGTTAGATCAAATTGTTGTAACAAAAAAATCCATCTAATTTTTATCCCATTAATATCGGGTTTGTTCATTAAATACTTAATGGAAGAATGATCTATGTGTACAAAAATTGATATCCAATGACATAATGCTTAAATTTGTTGAGATCATAAACCAATGCAAGGGCATCTTTTTCAGTAACTATGTAGTTCAACGCTACACGAGATAAGTTTTTGCTAAAAAAATAAATTACATAGGGATTATTATCATCAATTTGATTCAAAAATTCCCCTATTTCTTTGTTTGAAGCATCAATATGGATATGAAATGGAAGATTCCGTTTGGGACCTTGAAGAATAGGAGCTATGATGAGTTTTTATTTGATACATTCAAATTCCTTTTGATATTGTGGTGTCCAACATAAATCTATGTCTTTAGATAGTAAGGAAAACATAGGGGAAGCTAACTTGCTGAAATCCTTGATGAACTTCATGTAGTTACTTGCATGTCCAAGGAATATTCTAACATCTTTCTTTTTCCAGAAGAATAGTTATATATTTGATGATGTTTAACTTGTTTTGGTATACCTAAATCCATTTAAATGATAAGTGATTTCCTAGAGAAACCCCCTCATTCATCAACATATTTCATTTTTCATGGCTAAGGGAGAGGTTCATTTCTTCATATCTTTGGAGGAATCTATCAAAATTGGTTAATGCTTCTTGAAAAGAGTTTCCATAGGGTGTGAATTCATTCATGTAGATCTCTAGTATGTCATGGGTGAGATCTAAAAATATGTTGAGTAAAACCCTTTGGAATGTGGCTAGTCATTATACATACCAAATGGAAGGACCTTGTAGGAAAAGGCACCCTAGGGGAAGGTAAACATAAAGGTAGTTTTATCTTGATCTTTAGGGCTGATTTGTATATGATTATACCCACTGAATCTATATAGAAATGAGAAGTACTCCTTTCCTACTAATACATCTAGGAATTGGTCAATAAAAGGTAAGGTAAAAGGATCCTTCCTAGTGGGTTTATTAAACTCCCTATAGTCCACACATATTCTCCATTTTCCTTCCTTCTTTGGGACAACGACTAAGGGTGAAACCCACTCACTATACGAAACTGAATAAATAAATCCATCATCTAGACATTTTTTCAATTCTTACTTAACATTTTCTTTTAATGCAGGATGCATTCTTCCAATGTATATGTGATGTGTGCAGATGAAAGGGTGAATTCCATTCATTTCCTTGTAGTCCCATGCAAAGGATGCAATATGATTCTTGAGAACAACCACCAATTTTTTCTCTTGTTCATTAGTGAGGTTAGTGTTGATTTTAGTGTTTTAGAGGGACAAATTTCTATAGTTTTAATAGTAGGCTTATCAACTTTATCTATAAAAGGTTCTTCCCATGGTTCCCTTTCTTTATTAGAAACTATTTTAGGTTTTTCTTCATCATTTATTCCATCTATCCTCACATCAATAGGGTATTTATTTTGTATTAAATTTGAGATGAAAGTGTCTTCATCAACTTGAATGATGGCCAAGACTATGTTTATGGTGAAAATGGAATAAATAGAGGTCTAAGTTAGGTCCTCTTCCTCTTCTTCTACCCACATTGAGAATATTCAGTTATTAATGGTTGAGTAGGAGGGTAAAGAACAAGTTTTTTGGGGGACTAACCATTAGTAATGGTAATGTTTCCTTCTCTACAACTGATGCATACATCTTCTATGGACAACTAGGGTCTTCCAAATATGAGAGGATATCCATTGAACCTATACTTGGGTTTGGGACTAAGAAATAAGTGGGACACTCCTAAGAATCAATGGATATCATTATGTCTTCTATAATTCCCTTAGGTTTTATTGTTGACATATCTGGAAGTTGAAGAACAATAAATGTATGTCTTAAGGATAATTGGAGTTTTAGTCTCAACATTGTATCTTTAGCCATGACATTTATGGTATCCCCTAAATCAATCAAGGTATTTTGGATCAAGTTTTTATTAATGTGTACATTTACCATAGGGATTCTAGGATCCAAATACCTCGGAAAAACTAACCTATCAAGCATGAGATTTTCTAATTGTCATATGACATTAATAGTAGGGGTATCTTTTGTCGTCCTCTTAGTATTCTTCAAACATTCCTCTTTGATAAATTTGTTATAAATAGGAACATCCTTGATAGCTTGAAGGAGGGGTATTTTAACACACAAGCTCTCGAGTTCTCCTAATATTTCATCTTCTTCAAGTTTGTAGGTTTTCTTAATGTTCAAGCTTTTAGGATAAGGTACTAGAGCTTGTGGAAGGGTGATTTTTTGTAAAAAGTTATCCTCTTTTTTAGTTTATAAATATTTTATGGGCTTGGGGATGAGAGGATCGTTTTGTACCTTTTTTGATATAAGGTTGATTTCTTGAACATATAATGAGTAGGTTTGATATGTAGCCTCATTATTATATACAATCTAAATCTACTTATTATTTGGATTGGGGGTAGATTGTTGTTGGGTATTCTACCCTACGGACTAATAAGCTAGGGCTCTAAGCTTATACGCAGATCATGACCCTCAAGACTTAACTTTTAACCTTCTACCCGAATCTGAAACCCCTTTATTGTGAGAAAATGCATACAAGAGA
>JASDQU010281669.1:0-14673 GCA_032191745.1 Picea mariana
CAAGTGGTGAAAGGAAATTCAGAAATGATTACCCCCACCTAGTCCAGGAAGACGATGAAAGGAAATTAAAAAATTATTGCCCTCATCTTAGCATTTAAATGCATAAATATTTTTCGAAGTGGTGAAAGGAAATTCAGTTAAATGGGCCAGATAACTTCACCAGGGTACTGAACAAGCTTGCTGGCAGTGAAGCAATGTCTGAGATATCTATAAGGCTGTTATACATGAATATCACTCTACTCTGGTAACCAATTCTTTCTAAAAACCTGATCCACATCCCGAGTTCGGATGGGACTTCCCAATTAAAAATATATATAATCTCATTCTTTTGATGCAAGCCAAGAGCCACAAGATCAGTTGAGTCTCCTAGGGTCGTTTCGACTGTCTTAAAGCATACCTAGAGTTAGTAGTGGGAAAGGGAAAATTGTGAAAGGGACTACAACTGTGTTTGGAAAGAGTATCTGATTTTGAAAAAACTTCTCGAGGTAAAAACGAAGTCTTTTACCCCCTTCGATCCTTTTTCCTTGAATTTTTTCTGCATTTTTGAGCTTTTGACTCCATTTACCCAATATTGGCACGTGGTCTACTGTTCTTCCCACCTCACAGGAAGGCGAGATCCCTAGTTGGAGCCTATGTTGGAGCCGCCCTTGTTTTATTTTTACCCTTCACAATTTTCAATTTTTGATACTTGAAATCTAAAGATGGTCTTTTGATTTTTTCCCCCGAGACTTTGAAAACTCCGCAACCTTATTACATGAGTAGCGATGCTTTTCCAGTCTCGAAACAAATCCACTTTCGTAAGAATTTCACTCTCTTTGTTTTACTTCGGGATCTCGCAAGTCGGATACTATAACCCATGAATTCACACGTCCCGAGTCACAAAATGACGAAGTCGTTTTAAATTTTCACTCAAGACAGTAACCAAGGTAAAATCTTTTAACTCAATGATTAGATGTCGTCGGGATTTCGCGCCTTGGCATTCGCCAAGTTCGAGTTTTTATTTTACAGCTCCGAGAGCCGAGAACACGAGGTTCTTTCGAGCTAACCCTGGTCAAGGTAGAGGCAAAAAGGCTAACCATGGTTAAAATTTGTTCTCGGCATTTCGCCACTCGACACTATCTTTTCGAAAGTTACAGTGTCTAAAACCCTGACCCACGAAGTTGCGACGTAATTATAGCATGATTAATTAACTGCCTAACCCAAGATTCTCTCCCCCTTAATTGAGTTTTAATTATCGCCATCTCGTTGTTTTGCGACTCGGCATACTAATCTCCCAGAAACTTGTCTTCGAAGTTCCGAGTTGCGATATGGTGAATAGATTAATGATAATATTAATTATGCCCCAAATTGTAGTTACCGTTAATTAAGCCAAAATCGGTCCTCGCAATCTCGCGAGTTGAAGACTCAAAATGTTAAAAGAGATTCCACGATGTAGCGAACAACGAGAAATTGATTAACGTTGGTAAGATTTGATAATTTAAGATAAAGCAAGATATATCTCGCGCCCCGAGGCCTCAACGTTTCCCCAGGTAGCCTTTTGCTCTACATACTTCGATTGACTGTCAAACCGCCAAAAATTTATGACATTTATGGAGAATAAGGGTAAATCCACGCATATAAGATCGGATTTTACGCAATTAATTTGTTTCTAATTACGATTTGACAAGATTATTTCGAAAAGTACCGAATTTTCAAATATATATAAGAGTTTCATTTTTTTTTTTTATAATGAAATCATTTTCATAAGCACGCAGAGCTCGCCATTTATGAGTGAACTAATTTCTGCATGTATACGCAGTTCTATCGCAGAAGGGTGAAAACGCAAGCTTCATCTATGGCTCTAGGGAAAGCAGCAAAGGCGAATGTCGAGGTCACAGGACAAGGCTCATATAATGTCTTTGACACTTCCCCCCGGAGTGTCGACTCAGTCCCTAGCTGGTCGCTTGTTGCAGACATTATGCAATCGGAGTTGGTGAATTATTCAGACTCAGACGACAATGAAAAGGACGACATGAACACTAAATACAAGATAATTGTTCAATCCAGAATGCACAGGGTAGCAACCAGACCATGGTTGCTCCCATTTTATGATATGATCTGATGGGCATTGGATCGCATAGACCTACCGACTAGAACTATCATGAACGACCAGCGGGTCACGATCGGGACTTTTAGGCCGGAGCATATCCAAACCATGTATAAGCTCCCGACGACATATGAATACACGTATGGTGGTGAATTCCTAGAGGAGTTCAAAGAGAAGGAGTGTACACAATATGATAAGACCATGCCCGGTTTGATAAAGGATTGGGTTTCCTGCTCCGCAAAATTTAGAGCAAATGACCAGGGCGTTTATTCAGTCTTTTCGCTGGAGCCACAGTATAAGTATGTGGCAATGATGACATGCCGACTATTCGGGAGGGAGGACACATCACATTTTTTCATTGCGTGGGTGCCTCTGATGTTTCAGGTAGCAGAAGGTTGCTTGTTTAATTGGGCAAAGATACTCTCGGACAGTTTGGCCAATCGGGTCACAGAGTATCGAGAGCAGAAGGAAAGTGGAAGGGTGTCTTCATTTTTCATGTCTTCATATGTTATGGACACGATATGTTCCATGACACCATTCCCCTTGATGAGCTGGGCTTGGAATCCAGCCCAAGAAAAACCCGTACATGAGTATCACGACAAACTGTGGGAAAATAAAGCGGACAATTTCATATACGAAATTTTCAACTGGGTGATGGTGCCCCTGCATATCACCATTTTTTTCACCCACCACCTCGTATCTCGGACAACATTGTTGCAAATCTGAGTGGTATAGCAGACTGGTACGTGGAGACAGAGTTCTCCTACTTCAGAGTGTTCGGGGCTGTTGTTCCCCCACTTGCACTACCATTGTTCATCCCCGACAAGCTGGCTTGTCGCGAGGTCGCCCGACAAACAGTGATTAGAGGGTTGAGTAAAGAACTCAAAGGATATTCAAAGAAGGTGTGGTCATATTTTCCCATTCGACTAAATTCTTATTCTTTATTGGATTTTGGGCATGCCAAAGCCGAGGCTGCAGCCCTGGAAGACCTGAAATTAGTCTCCATCGAGTATAAAAAACATGATCCTAAGAAAATCGTGAGAAACCATTTAGATAATTGTAAGCTGAAGAGGTTTGAACATGAGTTTTCACCCCTGGATGAAATTTTCCGAGGGACGAGGTCTTATGAGGAAGTGTTGGCTCAGATCCGATCCTTAGCACCTGAAGACTCAGCCTCTATATTGAAATTTCAGGAACACAGACGGAGTTGTCTCCCCGCTGTGTTACGAGGAAGGAGTCTGAGCATTTTCGAGACAGAACTGAAGGATACTGAAGGCCCTAAAGATGCAGCTCCCGACTCGGGAAAATGCTAGGATGAAGGGAAACAAACCAAGAAGCCCAAAGCAGAGGCATAGACTACGGACCCGCCAAAGAAACAGAATCTGGAAACTGAGACAAAGACCCCTAAACCTCCAAAGAAGCAGAATCTTGTCGATACTCCAAAAGAATCGGCAAAACAGATCAAAGAACCCATCACCTCAGTCACACCCTTGCGGTGGGCACAAGGAAATGTCAGTGAGGGATGGATATTTAATGAGGAACTAAGGCCCATAAGAGCAGAGGAACTTCCTCTGAATGAATTTTTATTTGATAAAAAGAGAAAAGAGGTGGTGAAAAGAGAGTTCTACCAAGAGGGAGAGTCGACTGTTAATAAGTTCAAAGTTATGATCGATGGAAAGAACAAAAAGAATGAGTAATTCGCCATGGAGATCGCAGGAATGCTAGGGGCGTATGCATCGGTGAACCAGATTTCAGTCGGATTGCTAAAAAACCAGCTCAAAAGGAAAAATCACCTGATCAAGACTCTCGAAGCCAGAGTATCTTCGACCACAGAAAATGCTAAAGGTCAGGTGAGCGGGGAGATAGAACTGGCTCGACTAGCCGATAAAAATGAGATAGAAGCGCTCAAAACCAAGCTCGAGCAAGCACATGTAGCGGTCCGAGACAGTCGGATACAAGCGGGGCAACAAAGAACTGTGATTGCAGAGCTGCAGGCTCAAATAGAGATCGTCGGAAGCAGGATGATCGACATTGAGGGGTTTAAATCCTGAGCGATCGAGATTCCAAATAGAATCTCTTCGGCACAATAGAGTTTGCTCACCAAAGTGGGAGCGATCCGAGAAAATTGTCTGTTGATGAATCAGGTTTCTGAGAACCTGATTGTCAAAGAAAGGGATGCTGAAATGGCTTGGGTCGCCTTTTAAGAGGCGGTGATAGCCATGAACAACATAGTTTCGACAGGTTCTCCCGGACTCGCCATCCCAAAACAAACCAGAGGTAATATTTTGTTGAAGGATTGGGAGCACAACATTGCCCTGGGCAAGGAACAAGCCCAAAAGGTAACCAATTCATTAGAAGAAGCCTTCAATTCTATAGATGGCAAGATGTTGGGTATGGATAGTGGAGGCGACACAGAAACATTAATACAAATGAATGTAGAATAGTTCTCTCTTGATCTGAAAAAGAAGGATGAGAGAGATTCGGTCGATATCTCTCAGATGGATAGGGTGGACATGGCCCGAGTTGACAAGCACTTGATCCAACCCAGCATGCAACTAAGTGCCCTCGACATCATCGATGCACAAATGGGGGAAAAGATACAACAGTTAGCCTGAGAATGTTACTTCGCCAGAGGCCAGCTGTCAAGCGGAACCTTCACGACTCGTATCTCAACTTGTGGAAAGATGTATCTCCTGCACCGAGTTCGCGCGAAGATGAGCACTTGGCACTAAGTGAAGACAGATTAGGGGAGATGGAGCGATTACTCTCTCCTCTGTCATAGCTGAAATTTTTGCGACTATTGAGATTCTACCTGCTTTGCAGAAATTGTATAAATATACCCCAGAGAGAAATAAACAAGGGTTGGACCCTTTTTGAGTTATTTGTAATAGAGTTTTTACATTGAGAGTTAATAAAAGCATATATGGAGATTCTCAATTCCGTCACTTCTGTATCACAAGTTTGCTTCCCTGTATCTCATTTTTACATTTCAATTCATATTCATAATTGATGTGCTTCATTGTAATTTAGTATGACCACTACCATAACGAGTGAATTTGGGTTTTCTGTAATTGTTTATTTCCTTTCCTCTGCACCAGCTATCAGTTGTGTAAGAGCAATCTACAGTTTTGGAATTCCACATATATTCTTTGTTACATCGGTTATTTTCTTACATATTTTCCTCTCCCGTTTATGTCGTGAGTTTTCCACTGGTTGGAACTTTACTTTGTAAATGGCTCAATGTTTTTCTCTCATCTCACCCCTTTATTGAAAATATGATACAGTTATGGGAACGATCCTTAGATTTTCATCTATATGTTATTTCTTCAATTGTAAGTTCTCTTTTATAAGATAAAACTGAGACAACACTTAATATTTCCTAAAAATCTTTTATATCTTTACTGTTCCCCCCATGACAGTTCCTATACCAACTCAACCTAATGTTGAACCTGGGTTATTGGACCAAACACACATCTCCTTAAACATCTTCAACACTATCCTTAAAACAACAACTAACCGTGCTGAACTTGAACAATCATGGGAAGCCATTGAGCGAGATATAAATATCCAGGAATAGTTAGAAGCCAGAAAATGCCAACGAAGAAATCTTCCTTAGTTTCCTTACCCGAAGGTTGACGTTTCTCTCTTCTCCATATTTTAACTACTTTCGGATGCCTTGACACTGTGCTTCTAAGCCTTAAGTACAGACTCAGGAACAACACTGGAAACATAATATTGATGATAACAACCTAAAATAATCAATCAAGCAAGCTGCGAAGACACCAATGTTTAGATCTGGTGCAACTAGAACCTAAAAACTTGCATGCACATTGATATTATTAGAAATCAAATCACTATTTGGTTGGTCAGAAAAAGGATTCACTACCCTATTGAACTGAGTTGAAATGTATTTCTTACTTTGCATTCTCAATTGGTGTACGCAATTTATAAACATTCATCATCTACATTTATATTTCTTTAAGGGGATGTTATAAATCTCATATTTTATATAAAAAATAGTAGTATAGATTACATATAAAACATGTGTATCATAACTCAAACATTTAATTGCTTTAATCTTAGGCAATATTACAGGGAACTAAAAACTGAAGTATTCCATGAAGAGAATCCATTGCCATCAACTTGCAGAGAATCATGTCATCTATTGGATGAGTTGGGGATTGAATATAAGAAAATCCATTTATGTAAAAATGATTTCATTTTATATAGAGATGAATATAAAAACAAGGTAGAATGTCTTGTATGCAAATAAAAAAGATATCATACAGATGTACAAGGTCCTACAGTTCCAATGAAGGTTCCACATCACATGCCAATTATACCTAGACTTCAATGAATTTTTTGTTTCAAGTCACTTGCACGATTGATGGACTGGTAGGCAAATAACATGAGAAAATATGGATTCATGCGAATTTCGACCGACTCCAAAGCAATGAAATACATAGAGGAAAAATGGCCAAGTAAAATCAAAGATAAACCACGTAGTATTAGGTTTGGTCTTGCAATTGATGGAGTGTTCCCATTCTCTTTCCTAAGATCAAATTATAGTTTTTGACCAATCAGATTGATGGTATGCAATATTTCCCCACAGATGAGTGTTATAAAGGAACACTTTATGTTGGCTCTGATTGTTCCAGAAAAACATCAAGTTAAAAATATGGATGTTTATATTGTGTTTTTTGTTGATGAGATGAAAATACTATGGAAAGGCATAAGAATGTATGCCACATCACTTACTCCATAAAATAGGTCCTTCATGTTGTATGGTGTGTGATGTTGGACTATTCATGATTTTCCAGGACTTGGTGTCTGTTCTAGTAAGATAAAATATTTACGTATTCACACCCATAATTTATTTTCATCCCAAATTTCATACTTACTTTTATACTATTATTATGATGACATTAACATTATTTATTGAATTGTAGTGCTTCAAAAAAGGGGATATTTTCATATCCAAGGTGTGCAGATCAATTTCAAGGGATGTATTCTAAATATCTACATAAATTTATATACGCAAACAATAGGGTTTTTCTACCAACAGATCGTAAGTTTAGAAATCGTCTAAAGAATCAATTTGATGGAAAAGTTTAAAATAAATTCCCTCCCATGATTATGGGTCCAAGTGATTGTCTTAAGAGGTATGAATATGTTGAATTGAAATCTTGGGAGGATTTGTTTATCAGGATGATTCAATTGAAGAACCAGAACAAGTTGTAGTTAATATGCCATAAGGAATGAAAAGGAAAACGATATTTTATCATGTCCCTTACTGGAAGGATCTATTAATATCTCACCTATTAGATCCTATGCACATCTTCAAAAATGTTTCATATTCTATCTTTCTACATATATCAAGGAAAGATAAGGACACCTTTCCTTTGAGGAGATATATTTGTCTTTCATGTACCAAATTTAATACAAGACATTTGTGTCCAAACACGAAAAATGAAACACATGCAAAAGCTCCATGGATTTTGAAAAAAAAAAGAGCTAAACCAACTAAAAAATCTCATACATTCAATAAGGAAACCTAATGTCTATGGTTCATCATTGGATAAAGATTTTAAAGTTGATGGGCATATCACATAATTTAAAACACATGATTTTCATAATTTTATGAAGGTATTATATATCATCATTTAAGTTTTACTAGTAGAAACATTGATTTAGTAGGAAATATATTTTGATATTTTGTTGTCTCAGAAAAATTACTAATGACCTTTGATGAATGTGATTGATATCATATCATGCCATTGACAATTAGGGGGGATTCATTTCTTACCATTGACTTAAGGAATTCCATAAGTAGATTGTCAACATTTAAAATGTATGGTCTATGAAATGTTCATGCATGAGAAACATAGAGATATTATATTCCATTTTAACTTTTCATTAAGGTTCATACTAGTTTACTATTCTTATATTAGGTAGGTGACCTCCAAGGAGTTCCATGAATGTGAAGTACCAAAATGGAAGAAGGAAATTGCAGAAATTGTATGTGTATTTGAGAAGAACCTCCCTACAAGTTTCATGGACCTACAAGTCCATTCACTTATACACCTAGTCGATGACATTGAATTGGTGGGTGTTGTATCAACAAGGTGGATGTTTTTCTTTAAGAGGTATATGAAAACTCTAAAAAGATATATCCTAAAAAAGGCACATCCAGAGGGTTGTATGGCTAAAGGGTATGTATTGAATGAAGCATTTTTATTCCTATGTGAATTCCTTGGTAAGCATTTTGAAGGTTGGCCACACTTATGGGATGAATAATGAGAATCATATATAATTGATGGAGAAAAACCACAATCTAATGGTGTTCAAGTATAAATTAGTAAGTAAATTCATGATTATTAATGTGGTTGTTTTTCTTGCAATCATTAATTTGCTATGTAATTTATTTGTCAAAATTATTGCATAACATTTGGAGTTTGAAATAAACATGTTGACATGTAATAGGTCTAGAAGAAAGTGCAATACTCAAAAAGTTCATTATGTGCCACATTGGATTTATGAACAAATGGATTGATTTGTATGATAAAAAGAGAGAAGAAGTGTTAGAAGCAAGGAGCCATTTTAAGAGATCCAACCCAATGAAAACTTCACTTTCTAGTGATCTTCTTGGGGAATGGGGCAAAGATTGCACTCTATAATGGGTTACTGAACAAATTCAAAATAAAATATAAGATGCATGTATAGATTCAAACATAACATAAGATGAAATCAACCTGTGTAGAGAATGTGATAGAAAGGTACAGTTGGAATTTTACAAAATGTTGTTTCCTTATAGTTTTGGCACTATTAACGCTTTTAATATTCGTCATTATATTTGTTTTCACTGAAATAAATGGTGTTTCACAGGCGAGGAAATATCCTGCAATGTCGGTATATGGACGACATTATTGTGTAGAAAGTGTAGATGTAAAGAGATCATCCTTTGATTGTGGAATCATGGTTGATTTCAAGAAATCCAGTCGAGCAAGCTCAAAATATAAGAATATTATTGAAGGGAATCTACAACATATTCAAAAAATTCAAGAAATTATTGAGTTGGATTAGCACTCTTGTAAATGTTGTATTTTTAAGTATAGATGGTATGAAGCATTTGAGAAGAAAAAAAGACATGATACCCATATGACGCAACCTGCCCTCGACGACGAGTCGCACCCACCAGGACCTTCTTACTCCTTTATGGGCCCGAAGAGTACCAAGTCTCTACTCCCTCCTTATCGGAAGTTCACAACCCACAACTCACTCCTCTGTATACTCTCTTTACTCCGCTCGGGGAGATCGAAACTTCGCCTCTCGCGCTACCAACTGCTCAGGGTTTCAATTTCCGATATCCGATATGCCGAGATGCCGAGACTCACGATCTCGTGATCCCGTGGTTTCGCTTCTCATGAGTTAAAAATAACTTCACACCGACTTCCGAGGTCCCGAGTCACCGATATCCGAGTATCGCTATCTCACCCCCTCGTGAGTTCGCGACTTATGAGACCAATTGCTTTCCCTTCAACTCCTGAGACCCGACGTCCCAAGATTACGTGCCATGTGTTCCTCTGAAAGTCGGTGCTTCCACGGAAACTAGAAATCGCTACCCACGATATCGACGTGCATGAAACTCTTGCACTCGCCAACCCCGATGTGCCGATATGCGATGGCAAAGAGGGTTCTACTTGCGCTTGCAGGTTAACTCTTTCACAGAAGTTCAAGTCGTCGATTCTCTTCCTCTTGAAGAGTCCTTCGCTCTGAAACTTCTCCCGTTCGGGCTTCACCTGTACCTGTTCCACAATACCAGCTAGGAACTCTCCCTCCTGAGCTTTCACCAACTTTTCACTCAGAACCACTCTGAACTCAATTCTTCCATAAGATCACATAAGCAGCATATGAAAGAAGTAAGTAACAGGAAGCAAAAACGCAAAGGCATAAAGCCAAAAATACACAGAAAATAAACATATCCATGGAATTTAACCACAGCCCTCTTGTTCTTCACTTCTCAGGCTTTCCTCTGAGAGTTCGACTCAACCTGCACTTCACCTGCACGGTTCGAGTAACTCAGCATGACTTCTGAGAAAACAAAGATGAGAGGTTAACTGTCCAGCCTCCTCACGCACTCTATGCAGGAATCTCCCGGCTTAAACAGAGAACTGATTGAAACTCATTCTCTCATTCCCTCATATTTCGAAACTGCCATGCAATCACATATGTAGCATATAGACAATACAAAAAATAGGAAGCAAATATGCAACGAGATAATATCAACAACACACAGAGAATAATCACAGCCATGAAATTGAATCAAAGCTTTACTATTAACTCAATATTGGTACATGGGTGTTCTTCACAAGTTCCCTACTTGCTCTCCCTTGCTCCTCTCTGCTAATGTTGAATACCTCAATAATCTGAATGATGATAATACAATGATACAAAGGAGGGTGCCTATATTCTGTTTTCCCTCTCGAAAGAAAAATTGTATAATCTACAGTTAATTCCTATCTAACAGCATTAAAACTATTAAATGCCTTCTTATCTACATTACAATACAAGTGTGCTTCATATGAATGCTTTCATTCAAACGACGGTGCAACAATCTTTTCAAAGTATTTCAAAGATATATTTGCTGGCACTTCCCAGCTGTATTCTCCGTATCCACATGCTGGCTCGCTTGATGAGTGAGAGATGCTCCTGCATCATACTCCTCGGCTCATAAAATTTCATGGGCTCCTGCTCATGAGCTCCTACACAGTCTACCCATGCTTTTGTATTGTGGCTTCAGTTTCCCAGCTGGCGTCTTCCACTGGATGGTTCTTCCACTTCACCAGGTATTCAAAGTACTGCTTTCTCCTGGTCTTCTTTCCCACTCGCTTTTCCAGTATGCACTCCATCTACGGTTTCTGCACAACTGGTAATTGCTTCTGCCACTGGACCATTGGTTCTTCAATTCTAGTGTCTGCTTCATCATCCCTGTAGGGGTATAAATATGAAATATTAAAAATTGGAGATATCCCGATGCCTTCTGGCAACTCAAGCTCATATGCATTCTCCCCGAATTTCTTCAGGACTCTGCATGGCCCGATTTTCTTCATCTTGAGCTTGTTATACATCCCCCTTGGAAACCTTTCCTTCCTCAAGTGCACCAGAACCATGTCTCCAACTTCAAACTGAAGCTGTCTCTTCCTTTGATCAGCCCTGCGCTTGTACTCTTGATTCGATTTCTGCAATCGCTGCTTCACCTATGTGTGAAGTTATTGCATCGCCTCTGCAAATTCTTCAGCCCTTGCACTGCTAGCTTCAGCCTGTTTTGGATCCCTGAGCTCAGAAACTCCTCTTGGTTGTGTCCCATACAAAATTTGGAACGGAATCTTACCTGTACTCCGATTCACTGAATCGTTGTACGCGAATTCTGCCTATGGGAAGATTTGATCCCAACTGCTGTGATGCTCCGTCACTAGGCTTCTCAATAGATCCCCTAAGCTCCTGTTGACTACTTCGGTCTGTCCGTCTATCTGCAGATGGTAAGAAGAACTGAATGACAAGTCAGTCCCTAGCTTCTTCCATAGTGTCCTCCAGAAGTGACCTATGAACTTGGTATCCCGATCCGAGACTATGCTCCTCGGCAATCCATGCAATCGCACGATCTCTTTGAAAAACAAGTTCGCGATGTGGGTTGCATCGCTGGCCTTATGACACAGAATGAAATGTGCCATCTTCGAAAACCTGTCCACCACTACAAAAATGGAATCAAACCCCCACTGTGTTCTCGGTAAACCCAACACAAAATCCATGCTAATGGCCTCCCATGGCCTCTCGGGTATAGGTAACGGCTGATAGAACCCTGTGTTCTGCTTTCGACCTTTCGTGTGTTGACATATTCTACACCTGTCAACAAACCGCTTTACATCAGCGCGCATGCCCAACCAATAATAAGATTTTCTCAGCTTGGCGAACGTTTTGTCATGTCCAAAATGACGTGCTAAGCCTCCGCTGTGCTTCTCCTTCACCAAATTCTCTCTCATAGAGCAATCTAGAATGCACAATTGATTTCCCTTGAACAACAATCATTCCTGGATCAGGTAGTCAATCCATGGACTCCTATTCCTGAGAACTGGGTTCTCGGCTGCCTCGTATGCCTCGCCAAACCCTGCGTCACCTACATACATATCCTTTAAGTTTTCAAAACCCAAGGTTTTGATTCTGAACTCCTGCAGCAGCAAGCACTTCCTGCTCAAGGCATCAGTCACCTTGTTTGCAGTCCCCGAAATGTGCTTTATTACAAACGTGAAATTCTGCATGTATTCTACCCACTTCGCATTCTTCTGATTCAGCTTCTCTTGCTGACTCACGAACGGCAATGCGTGATTATCACTGTACATAACAAATTCCTTGGGTATCAAATAATTCCTCCACTTTTTCAATGCCTGTATGATGGCATAGAACTCCTTATCGTACGTGGAGTACTTCAGCTTTGCATCATCCAGCTTCTCRCTGTAATATGCAACAGGTCTGTCATCCTGACTTAAAACCCCTCCAACARCATACCCACTGGCATCACATTTCACTTGGAAGGTTTTCTGAAAATCTGGCAACACTAACACTGGTTGCTTAGTTATCTTTCGCTTCAACAGATTGAAGCTCCATTCAGCCTCTGCTGTCCAATGGAAAACCTTATGCTTCTTCTTCACAGTGTCCATCATTGCGGCACTGATTCCGCTGAAATTCTGAATGAATTTTCTGTAGAAGCTTGCCAATCCGTGAAAGCTCCTTACCTCAAAAACATTTCTTGGCGATGGCCAGTTCCTGATTACTTCAACCTTCTCAGGATCCATCTTTAGTTCATTAGCTGAAATTACAAAACCCAAATAAATGAGTTCTGTCTGCATGAAGGAACACTTCTTCAAATTGATCAGCAACTTCTTCTGTTGTAGCCTTTTCATCACAATGGCCAAATGGCTCAAGTGTTCAGCCTTTGTCTTGCTGAAAATCAGTATGTCATCCAAGTATACGACTACAAATTTGCCAATGAATTCCCGCAAGACTTCATTCATCAACCGCATAAATGTGCTTGGCGTATTTGTCAACCCAAACGGCATGACCAACCATTCGTACAAACCCTCGTTTGTTTTGAATGCTGTCTTCCACTCATCTCCCTCTCTCATCCAGATCTGATGATATCCGCTCTTGAGATCTATCTTGGAAAAGTAATTTGCCCCACTTAGGCAATCCATCAATTCATCCATTCTCGGTAGTGGAAACCTATACCTGATGGTGATTTTGTTTATGGCCCTGGAGTCTGTACACATTCTCCAACCTCCATCCTTCTTTGGACTCAACATTGTCGGAACAACACATGGACTAAGACTCTCTCTCACTAGTCCCTTGTCCTGCAGATCCTGTACCTGCCTTCTGACCTCCTCGTTCTCCTGAGGTGTCAACCTGTACACTACCTTATTTGGCAAACTTTCTCCGGGTATGAGGTCAATGTGGTGACTCAGACTCCATATCGATGGCAACAAACGAGGTAGTTCGTCCACGATGATATCAACGAACTCTCCCAGCAGTTCCTGAATCTCCTCTGGCAAGTCGTCCACTCTTGTTCTTGTCAGAGCAATTCTCGGCTTCCTGACAACAAAGAACTGTGGATCTTCATTCTTCTCCATCTCTTTGAGAAGATCTTTCCCACTCATGAGAAGTATCGTGCTGGTTACTTCCGTCTCCACCTTCTTATCCTTCCCTGGAAGCAAAGTGTGTGTTTTCCCATCCTTCTCCAAGGTATATGTGTTCATCCTCCCATCATGAACAACATTTCTGTCAACTGCCATGGTCTTCTCAATAATACATGACAGACATCCATGGGAATGACATCACACAAAATTTCATCCCTATATTCACCCATTTTAAAATTGACCAAGCATTGCTTTGTAACACATACCTGGTGTCCTTTTTGCAGCCATGTCACTTTGTATGGACTCAGGTGTTTGTTCGTTTTCAGCCCCAGCTTCTCCACCATCTCGGTCGAAATGAGATTATCGCTGCTTCCACTGTCCACTATGACCTTGCATTTCCAGCCCTTGGTCTTGCAAGTCATCCAGAACAGTCTGCATCTCTGAGCTGTGTCCACCTCTTTCTCTGGTTTCAAAAGGACTTTATGCACTGTCAGTGACTTCCCACTTCCAGTGTCTTCATCCTCCACGTCACGCCTCTGCACCTCGACGACGTGAGTCTTTCCTCTGTCCATCTTCCTATCTGGATAGTCAATGGCTTTGTGTCTGTCTTTACCACACGTGAAACATGTGATGACTCCTCCACGGCCCCTTCCTCTACCTCGGGTACGAGGAAATGTATTGGCATCAGTGTAATCTCCTTGCTGATCTGTTTGCTATCTCCTCGGCTTAGAAATTTGTTGCCTCTGCTGTGAGGTTCCACCTCTTTCAACTTTTCCCTGAGGCCTCTTCCAATCCTCCTTGGGCTTCTGAAATTCTTTCTGGGCAACCGCTTTTCCTCTGGGCTGACTTCTGCCTCGCCCTTGCTGTCCCTGCTTGCGGCTCAACTTCTCTTCGGCTTTT
>JASDQU010281670.1:6512-20325 GCA_032191745.1 Picea mariana
TAACAAATTTTTGTTTAGAGCGATTTTAAAATTCTAATACACAAATTTACAGCGATTTGTCTCATGGTTTAAACTTACTGTGACTTGGCCACGGGGGCCTAGCCCTGTGTCCAAGCCGTTGGCGTGCCCACGGCTTGGCCACAGAGGCCGCCACCTAAAGGTACATTTTAATTTAAAAATTAAAATTAACATACACAGATTAAAATTACATACACATATTAAAATTACACAGATTAACATACACAAATTAAAATTACACAGATTAACATACACAGATTAAAATTAAAATTAAAAAAATTAATTTACATTTACTAACCTGTAGCTCGGCCCGCTGAATGCCCGTCAACACTCACCTGAATCTCGACCCTCCCAATCGCCAACGCTCACTCGCTCGGCCCAACCGCCAACGCTCACTAGCTCAGCCTGCCAACACTCACCTGAAGCTCTATCCGACCGCCCGTAGGAACGCCCACTCACAAACACTCACAAATGCACAACGTGCCAACACTCGTGAAAGCTCACAAACTCCAAAAGGTAAAAAAATGTTTGAACATTGATGTGTGGTTGATATATAAACCTTCTTTCGGCCGAAAGACGTTTCAGCCGAAAGAAGGTTTCGGCAGGAATATCTTTCTGCCAAAAGAATATTGCTGGATGGAAAAAATCAATCTGACTAAATATTTACACGCAAATCGAGGATACCGTCACTGTACCGTTTGATTTGACGTTCCGCCTTTCGGCCGAAAAAAGTATCTTTCGGTCGAAAAATTGTTTTTCAGAATTTTGGAGACCAGATTGTCACGAAAGTGTTACCCACCTCCGTGATTTCACCCCTATGGGTTATATCATTTCTTAAATCAATGCAATTACCTCATTTATCTAAATCATTTTTCATTGCATCATCATTTTAGTGGGACTTGAATCTACTCCAATGACAAGAATGGGGCTTGACTGATTTTAGTTCCACTTCAATGAGTTAAAATGGACTAGTTCACTGCTCAATACATTGGACATAGGTTAAGATTGGATGTTTCAATGTCTTTAAGTGTTGAACCTACATATTTGAAGTGGATGGTGTATTGGAACTTTGGTTTTGTAGATATAATCCTACCACCATTGGTTTACTTGGATTCTCGGTGGATAATGGGATGCTTGCATTGATTGTAGAGTTTCAAAGTTGGCAGGGAAACGAAGCTTTAAGTGAGTCCAGCACCTCCCATGCAATAAATTTTCAGTTCCATGCCATCGTTACCTCCTTCATGAACCATTCGATTTAAATAAAAATGGTGGATTCAAAGGTGGTGAGTTTGCTTGAATTGGTTAGCTGAAAGTTTCATTTCGTTGTACGTTTTTAACATTAGTGTTACATGAACGATACAATAATTAAAGAGTTAATAGATGAAGTTAATACAATCCAAAGGACCGTATGGAAGTTTGGTAATCAAGCCATAAATTGACTTTGAGTGGTACACTCTTGTTTATTAATGTGCATGTTGATCACATAGAGCTCTCATATGACTGTGGCGTATGGGTAACAATTGATTATCATTGAAGTTATTAACACCATGATACTCTAAACATTCTGGTTTATATCTAATTAAGTGGTATATGGTGTGGTTCATTCTATGTTCTTTCAAGTGACTCCAAGATCACTTGTGAATAACAAAGGAAATCCTATGTTCAATTAAGTTACATATGGTATGAGGGTGTCTCATTGTCTGTGACAAAGCCATTAGATAAAAAAGTATTCATTGCACATTTACACTCTCACACTAGCATAGTGTAGTGATTGATTCATTTTTTGGCTTGATATGCTAGTGTAGTGATGATAATTATACCGATGGGGAATTTTCAAGATAACATTCAACCAAGTCAATTTATCTATGAGAAGTGGTATGAGGGTGTTTCATTATTTGTGATAAGGCTCAAAGGTAAAAAAATGTTTTCACTACCCTTTTACACTCTTACACTAGCATTAATCTTAGATCGATTTTTTTTTTGGCTCGATATGCTAGTGAAATGATGATAATTGTGATAGTGGGGTACAATCCACAAAACAAAATCCATAAAAAAAGTTCCACATTAGAGTTGGAGTCATAAATAGAGCATGGATTGAGTAGAATGCTTGAGATCTAATGGGACACCTTTCTTGTGTACACTACCAAGTTTTGGAAACCAAATTTGTGATATGTTGATGTAGATTTAATTTTTGTTGGAAATGTTTGTTAAAGTTTAAAGGTTAGTGTGAAAATGGGGACTTCCCAATGGATAATAATTCATCTCAATTTTCTCATGATAGTGGTTTCATGTGTGGAATATCAATCACAAAAGGTCAAAATTCACTAGCATGTTGAGTCAACAAAGACTATATTCTATGCAAGTTTGTGCCTATTCTAAGGTGGCTGAGGTTGAACCATTTGATTTGGTTGTGCAATCAAACCTAATGCTACAACTTCAACTACCTTGGGACTGATGTAAACTCTGCTTGGCATATGTTTTTTTCCCATTAAGTATATGTTTGGTGTTTATACACTAAGAAAGAATAAAAAGGATGTTGGTATAGAGGTTGCTAGCAAAGCCCAACACAAATGAGTGAGTTTGCAGATAATCTTTTCTTCTTTCTTTAAGGTGGGATGTTAGCGATTTCATTAAGAAGCATTTGTTACCTTGTAGTCATGACACATTATGAATCATGATAGACAAGTTATATCTTCATAATGCGACCTTACAAAAAAAATGTTGTGATATCATGGTGGTTAGCAAGACATTGTTTACCTTTGAAAGGTGACTTGACTAAGGATGTGGACATAGTTATCAACATCATTAGTGTTTGGTGATGATCGACATGAAGGGAAATAAGTGATTGCAACAAAACTTTATACACTCTAGAGAAATAAGAGATGTGCTGTAAAGTGGATTGTTGGAAATAGGGTACCTTTCCTATGTGGAGACTATCTATATTGAAGGCTATTGTCACGACCCTAGGAATTTCCACTCAATATTTAGTTGAATTACCCTAGGTCATGTGACACTAAATTTCTTTGTCTATAGGGGTTTGACCAACATGTGCCTACTTGTAATCAAACTATGCATCTTCACCTAAAGTCTATCAATAACTATACTCTAAGCTACATTGTTGGCACTTCAACCAAGTTCACTAACACTAGTCTTATCATTCAACTATGGCCTTAAAACATCCAAACAATACATGTTAACACTTATCCCAATACATTAACACTTAGCTAAATAGAACATTGCAAGGAACAATAACATCAATCATGAAAAGAAACCACAACACAAGATGTTTGGGTGACACCCAAGGGAGATGTCTTAAATTTTGGTATAAATAATGCTATAACAACAAGAGTACGCAAGGGAGTTGGCCACTACTTGTGACTCTTCTTATAGACGTATAAATAGACTAAGGAATATTTTCTTTAGTGTCACTCCACTTACACAATCCAACCCCTAAAGCACCTGCATGTCTAACTCCTGTAGATCTATGTCTTCAAAAATGATCTCAATTCATCTCTGTCATGCCTTAAACACTTTCCAAGTCATCTAAATTTTCCTCATAGACTTCCCTAAGAACTTTACCAAACCCAGTCACACCACTCAAGCATGAAGTCGTTAGACAATCCCGTGGTCTATGACAGGTCGAAGCATATCAAGATCAGATATTACTATATCAGGGATATAATGCAGAAGGGAGTAGTGAGGCTGTAGTTTCATGACTACAGAGGATCAAGTTGTAGACATGTTTACCAAGTTGTTGTCAAGGATGAAGTTTGAGTACTTCAGGGATAAGCTTGGCGTGGTCCCTCTTCAGAGGGAGTGCTCTCATCCAACATGAAAAAGGGCTGGCACTGAGACATGTGGAACTCATCCAGCATGAAAAAGGGCTGGCACTAAGTGTTCTCATCCAGCATGAAAAAGGGCTGGTACTGAGACATGTGGAACTCATCCAACATGAAAAAATGGCTAGCACTGAGTGTTCTCATCTAGCATGAAAAAGGGCTGGCACTGAGACATGTGGAACTCATCCAGCATGAAAAAGGGTTGGCGCTGAGATAGATGGAACTCATCTAACATGAAAAAGGGCTAGTACTGAGTGTTCTCATCCAACATGAAAAAGGGTTGGTGCTGAGACAAGTGGAACTCATCCAGCATGAAAAAGGGCTGGCACTGAGACATGAGTACACATGATCAGGTACTGATGCATCGGAGGGAGTGGATGTCTTGGGGACATGTTGTAGCTATTGAGAGCTACCCAAAAACCTTGGTTGCATGGGGTGAAGTCATGTTGCACTATGGATATCCAAGGATGTATAGATTCGCATGTTCAATAGTAAATGGATGTGATCTCGTGTGGTATTGGAATTGGAGTCTGTGTCTCATGGAAGTGACACTTGGTTTCTAGACACTTGGTAAAGAAGGGAGCACTGAGACTCCAATATGGTGCAGAAGGGAGTAGTGAGGCTTCAATATGGTGCAGAAGGGAGCCGTGAGGCTCCAATATGTGGTTACCGATGAGAAGGTTACGAATGTTCTGACAAAGCCGTTGTCAAGGATGAAGTTCCAGTACTTCATGGACAAGCTCAACGTAGTCCCTCTTCAAAGGGAGTAATGGCTTCAGATGTTATCGCAGGGTAGTGGATGTCATGATGACATTTTTTAGATTTTGGAGAGCTACCCACCGACCCTTGATGCATGTTGTGAAGTCACAAAGGTGCACATGATGAGGTACATATGCATTACAAGGTAGTGGATGTCATGGGGACATGTTGTAGTTATTTGAGAACTACCCACAAGCCTTGGATGCATTGGCTGTGAAGTCACAAGGGTGGACATGATGAAGTACATATGCATTGCGAGGCAATAGATGTCATGGTGACATGTTGAAGCTATTTGAGAGATACCCATAGGTAATATTTAGAGATAATCTTGGCATAATGTAGAATGTCTCCCTCATTGAGAGGGAGTGTTGATGTTTGGGAAACACTAGAAAGACATTCTACTAGATTGATAATTAATAATATGTTTATTAATTATTAAGCAATATTATTAATTATAATATTATTAACGCAATAATATATTTATAATATAAAGTATAAATATATATAATAAAGTATAAATATATTTATTACCCAATGGATGCATCTCTTCATGGATGGTCACCATGGTCACCATATGTTCTTTGTATATAGAACACTCATCATTGATAAGATATTCATTTTCATATATACAATATCATCTCATATAGAAAATTTAACAGATGGGTCATCTACATCTTTATCCAATCATTCCTCTAAATGTGATGCAAATTCAGATGATGCCTTGGAATCCATAAATGAGATTTAATAATTGTATCAAATGTTTTATATATTTTTTTAACTAATATGATGTTTGTATAGTAACTCTAAAGGAGTGTTTCAACTTACATATGATCTTTCTATGAAATAATGAATCATTTCAAAGTTTCTTGGCCTATTTAATTTGATTATGAATAATATAACAATATTTCTTATCTTATATGATTTGAATATGGATAATGCAACAATATTTTTTTATAAAATAATTTGTTTTTAATTCAATGGAATTTTTATTAATAAGTTACAAACAAGACTTGAGTATGGGTAATGTAAGAATGTTTTTATGAAATAATTTGTTTAATTTAATGGAAGTTTTATTAATTTTTTATTAATTAATAAATAAAATAGTTAGAAGTAATATTGAGTTTTTAAATTACGTGGTGATATTGTCAAGGAATTTTTTATTATTTGATATTTAGAGTGATAATTAATCTTAAAGAAGTTCACATTTGAAGTTTGATTTTATGGTTTTGTTTGCAACACCACTGATGTTTTAAGCCATGGTTTCAAAAAATTTGCAATTTTAAGCTTGGAAAAAAATGTGCTATTGGTAACACCATGTTTCAATTTGGGGTTTGATTTTAATATTTTGGTTGTAAATGCACTAGTTGTTGAGGCCATGGTTTCAAATAAGTTGCAATTTTAGCCCTGAAAAAAAAGGGTGCTACCAATAGCACGACTTTTTGATTTAGGGGTTGATTCTAAGACCATGGTTGATGATGCATGCTGTTAAGGCCATGGTTTCAAACAAGTAATAATTTTAGCTCTGAAAAAAATAGGTATTACTGGTAGCACCACTTTTTGATTTGGAGATTGATTTTAAGGTTTTATTATAAATAATACATGCTTATAAGGCCATGGTTGTAAAATGTTGTAAATTTAACCCCCCCAAAAATGGGTTCTACTCATGACACCGCTTTTTGATTTAAAGATTTTGATTTTGATGTTTTTAACACAAAAGTATAAACTTTTATAACTAAAGTTCTCATTTTGAAATCATAATTTTTATCAAATCGATAACTATAACATTATTATTTATAATTAATACATGAACCATGTGTTGGAAATTTAGCCATTGGAACAACACCTTTTTGAAAGGTGGTGCTTCTACAATTTAATTTTCATAATAATGTGATGCCACCTACTTGGGGAAAATAATGTCTAATTAATTAAACAAACATTTAATAAGGATTCTCACAAAACGTAATACAATTGATTTTCTTGGTTCATTTAATATTCTTAAGGTTTAGTTAATAAACATATTTAAATAATGATATGAAATAAAAAAAATTCATATTTCCATATATGTTTAATTAATTTATAAAGTTTTCAACATACAACTTTATTATAAAAAATTAAATAATGAACATTATCAAATAATCAAAACTACTTACATATAAACTGACTTTCCAATTAAAATAAAAATTAGAAGTTTTAAACCAACTTTCCAATTAAGATAAAAGTTAGAGGTTTTTAAAGCATACATATTTTGATATAAATGTATAATGAGCATAACAATACCTTTAGTAAAGAAATCCAATGAAAGCAGTTTCAATAACAATCTTCCAGAACCAAATCTATAACTAACCATGAAGGTTATAAGTGCTCTCCATTCAACTTAATTATCTGAACCATTAAATTGAGATTCAAAGAACCCACAATCACTAATACTATACCAATTTTCTCTTTCAATACTCTATTACTTCAATTTAGTCATAAAAAACAATATATTAAATGATATAACTTTTATTTAAAATACTTTGCGTTGTAAATAAGTAAAGTGATAGACCATTTCTCCAATGAAAAAATATTAAATATTGGCATCCAAAAGTGAGGAAGATATCATTGCTAATGCTTTCATGCTACATCCTATGAATAATATTGAAATGGATTAGAGAAAACAACTACATGCAAATGATTCAATTTGACCATTTGTAACGCTTTTGATTTTTAAATTGAGTATTTGTTAGACTGTCATTTTAATCTCAATCGAGGTATGTAAGTGACGAGTGCTCAAATTGAAATCTTTTTAGCACCCGTCCAATAATTTTTGCTCACCTTTTCCCCATTTCCACTTCCATATTCATAACACTTTCCATCCACAATGACACATTTTTGGTTAAGACACAATCACTCACCCAAAATGTTATTTTCAATACTTATTCACATGTATTTTTCAAAAGATTATTACTTTTTGTGCTAACAATGTTTTACATGAACAAGTTGTTCAGGCATCTCTGGTCCTTGAGCTACAATTATTGCAACTCTGGTCCTTGTTGCAACTCTCATTACTGCAACTCCCAATGTTGCAACTTTGGTCATTGCTGCAACTCCTACTGCTGCAACTCATGGTGTTGTGACTCGTGATGTTGTAACTCTCACTAGAACATTGTTGCAACTTAGAAATAGTTCACCAATCAACCATACAACTATCACCAGGGAACGACTAGTCAACCAACAACCGCTTGGGAATACGACGAAGGAAATTGGGTGCGAGTGTGGAAAGGACAACTCATCCACCACCTGCCATGGACGATTTTAGTAAGCACACAACTTATTTTTTCCTTTTTTAAGAAAATACAATGTAATGATGAGACTGTTGGATTACTGAGAGTGGGGGGTGAATCAATAATAGAGAAATAAAATCCTTTTTAACCACAATATGCAAGTGTTATATCAATGTAACATTATCAACCAATAGTTGCAGAGTAAATACACAATCAACAAATGAACAATCATACACATACACAATACACCAATGTTTTTACATGGAAACCCAAAGCGGGAGAAAACCACATAATGATTTTTCTTATGTCTTTAAGAATTACATTCATTGGAAGCACCAAATTCCTTTGTTTTCCAGCTGCAACTAGAAGGAGGCTCCAACCCCCTAATTTCTCGGGCTGCAACTCAAGGGAAGCTCCAACTCCCCAATTCTCTCAATACAAAAAGAAGGAGGCTACGACCCCCTATGTTCTCAGGCTACAACCGGAAGGTGGCTACAACCACATGTCCTTTCCCCGTCCAACAACCCTTACGTATAAGTAGAATGATGGAACCACTGTCACACTATCATTGTGAGATATATTGTTGTAAACATGTACCAATCAACCTACACCAAACAACTTGTACCAATAACCTGAACCATGCATCAACCATGCATCAACCTGTACCTCAACCTGTAATCAACATTTACCATAAACAAGTGCATCAACCATGCACCAACCTGTACCTCAATCTGTAATAAGCTTGTACCATTAAAAAATGCATCAACCATGCACCAACCTGTACCTCAACTTGTACCATCAACGAGTGCATCAACCATGCACCAGATATGTACCAATCATGCATCAAATACACATAAACTATTACTCATCAAGATGTACCAACATCATCAACTATACACCTCATGTATGTGCCAACTCATCAACTGCTTGTCTCAACCATGTACCCAACATGTACCTCAACCATATACCAAATACATAAACCAATATAACCATCAAAAGTTCTCTAGAAATACATCACACTATCCATAACCAAATACCATAAACCATTACATCAAACCATGTGCCACAACCTCTATCTGTAACATACCTCAACCAAAAGCCCTCATCAATTTCATCATCCAAATATGATTTGTAAATCTATAATAGACCTGATGTATATGATCACATACCTTAAAACCTTCCTTAACTTTAACAACAAGAGACTAGCATTTTCATCAAAAATTTCTTTAGTCTCACGTGACTAATTTTGGATTAGTCAAAAAATCTAGCTTGCAATAATCATAACTATGTATCTATAATGAATAAATATGTGAAAATGGAACACAATTTTATTCAGTGTATTTTATGCAATTCCTCCAGATTTCACTACTTGGAACCTCTCATAAAAGGAGTTATAGCAAAAATGACATACCTTGTTGAATTTTGGCTTATTCTAGAGAGCGAACTTGTAGAGCATGCCCCACACAGAATATTTGTTGTATGGATCTGAAAATTGTACACGGAATACTACAGACGGTACTCTAACCAATACATTTGGTCTTACTAAATTTGGATCTATTATGAAGAAGTTATGACATTTTTTATCCAAAACACTTGTTTTAGACTAGTTTCAAGACTAACCATGACAAACCCTATTTTCCACGGCATGTAACTCCAAAAATACAACGATACACAAGATTAAATTTGTATCACAACTACTTGGATATGTTTCCTCAATGGACTCCCAATTTCATGGTCTGAATCATTCTAGAAAAAAAGTTATTGCAAAAATGGTGAGATGACCTATAAATAACATACCTTAGAAAACATCATCAAAAGAATTTATCCTCCCTTGAATTTCGGCCTTCTTTACTTCACCTTCCCTTTGAAATTCGGCTTATATATCCTTTGGTTACCTTAATCACATATATATATATATATATTCAATATGCTCAAGTTTGTTTAAAATTAGAGAGCCTTGCCTCTTATTTATACTTTCATGTAGCTTCCTCAATGGGTTACATTTTAACCATCTTAACCCACTTTCCTTATTTTAGGGTTAACCCACTTTTAATTTCTCCATTAAGTTTATAATTTAAATAATTTGTTTTGTATTCACTTTGAATTATAGTACACTCATCACTTCACTTTATTATTTACCTTCTAAAATATCTTAAACCACTGTGACTACTTTGACCTTTTGGGGCTTCTAGATGACTCATGAGGGTTCTCCAACTTCACATGGCCATAACTCTCTAATCGTGAGGAGTTATGTGAAATTCCACATACCACTGGAAATTCCATGATATGCACTATCCATATAGAATAGTCTTGCCTACAAATATATCAAAACGCATACCATTAACCATGAAACAAACTTGGGTCCATTACCCAAACTTGGGTTCTCTAACTTCTCATGGCCATAACTCTCTAACCATGAGGAGTTATGTGACGTTCCACATACCACCAAAAATGGAATGACATGTAATATCCATATACAATAGTCTTACCTTCAAATATATTAAAACTCATACTATTATACATGAAACAACCTTGGGTCCATTACCCAAACCTTTGTGCTACCAGAATTCGCTACCAGACTTTCTCCAAGGGTTGACATCAATCACTAAGGGTTGACATCAGTATACAATATCACTCTCCAATGGTTGACATCAATGAAAACCAACAATCCATACCAACTTTCCATCAACCTAAGCCAATTTTCTGATAATCTCCCCCTTTGGCATTGATGGCAACACCAACATTGATGGAAACACTTAGTCATGATAACATTCATGCTTATAGACCTTATCAATGTTTCTATCTCTCCCCCTTTGACATCAATGGAAAAGGGTATCTCTCTTTGGGGCTACTCCCCCTGACTGAACTCTCCTTGGGGCTGCTCCCCCTGTCTACATGCCTTTGATTTTTCTTTGTGTTTATAAGCCTCTGATTACTCTCTCTCCCTTCATATGAATAATATCTCCCCCTTTGACAAAGGGTATCACTCTGAAGTCATATCGCTCATTCTTCCCTTGTGACAATCGATCCCCTTGGAAACATGCCTCCGTTCTCTCTCTCCAAGAATTTACCTTTTCATCTGATAAATCTCTCCCCCTCTATCATCAATGGAAAAGGTATATTTCCATTCGAGGTTTCTCCCCCTAACATAACTCTTCCTGAAACTGATCTCCCAACCTGAATTGTCCTATNAAGATAAGCATTCAAAAGCATTCATTTTGGAGTAGAAATTATTCCTAGTCTTTGGTGAAGATACTCAAAGGCTTGTTGTGGAAGCGGTTTTGTAAATATGTCTGCCACTTGTTCTTTTGTGTCCACATATTCAACTCTGATGTTCTTCTCTGCAACCTATTCCCATATAAAGTGATACTTTATTGGAATGTGCTTCGTCTTGGAGTGCATCACTGGGTTCTTTGAGATACTGATGGCACTTGTATTATCAAAATAGATTGAAATGGGATCATCATACTCAACCTGTATATCTGTCAGAGTTTGTTCATCCATAGAACCCGTGTACAACATGATGATGCTTAAATATACTCTACCTCAGATGTAGATAAAGATATTGATGATTGTTTCTTGCTTAACCATGATACTAAACACTCACCCAAGTAGAACGTTTCTCCACTAGTTCTTCGTCAGTCATCAATGCAACCTGCCCAATCTGCATCTGTGTAGGCAATAAGTGATAGATCCTTTCCTTTGGTGCTGCTTGAAATATTGCCACCTGTCCAATTGCCTGCATTAAATCTGGTCTGGATGCTGTCACATATAGTAAGCTACCAATCATTGACCTGTATTGCCTCTGGTCTGTAGACTTTGAATCATCATCTTTTCTCAACTTGCAACTGGTTTGCATAGGAGTGGTAACTGGTTTACACTCTTCCATTCCAAACTTCTTTAACATTTCTCTGATATACTTGGTTTGAGAAATGAAAATTCCTTGGTTGCTTTGATGTATCTGAAGACCCGGAAAGAAGGATAGTTCTCTGAGTAATGACATTTCAAATTCATTCTGCATGCCCTTTGCAAATTTATGGCTTAATCTGTCATTAGTACTTCCAAAAACAATATCATCAACATGAATTTCAATTAATAAAATACTACCTTGAGTTACCTTGATGTAGAGGTTGGTGTCTGCACTTCCTTTCCATAGCTGGTAGGGAGTTTTTCCATTGTTGTTTCTGAGCATTACTATGTTTACTCAAACTCTGCAATATTCTCATAGGAAATTTCTATGGTTTGTCTCAGCTATTGCATAGACTCCCCCTGTCTATTATTCATATAATCTGGGAGTCTCTAAGCCGGATGGATCATAACAATTCTTGCTCTGATGTGTATTCATCATCATCTTCATTGGTAAATTCATCATCTCTCTAAGCTTTGACTTCTTTCCTTTTGTCCGCGGATTCATCTCTCACTACAGTGCCTGAAAGTACAATCTCTTGAACCTGTTCCATATTTACTTGTCCTTCTTTTCTTTCAGTTATTTTCCAAACCTTTTATGTATCCCTCATCTTTCCTTTTCTTTGTAGAATTTTCTTCATCTCGTTTTATTTCCAGTCTTGTGATCTCTGTGACCTGGTCTTTGTTCACCTGTTCTTCATGTTTTGAACAACCCCTATAAACATACCAACCACACTTCTTCTGCTTATCTTGTAGAGCGAGTGTGCATTCTTCATTGCTATATTGATTCTTTTTTCTTATCCATGTTCTCTTATGAGGCTCCTGTCTGTGACTTTTGTTGTTCTGTTGTGGTTCTCTAGGAGAGACTATCATTCTACAATATTTGGCCATGTGTCCAATATATTGCAATTGTAACATTCCACTTCAGTGCTCAATGATTCAAACCTATTGTAGCTACTTCTCTATGTTTCACTAGACCTTCTTGGATAACCATTTTGTGTATGTCTTTCAAAGTTGTTTATGTTCTTGCTATTAGCTCTGCAACTTACAACTTTATGTCCAAAATTATTGCATGCATAACATAAACCAAAAAAGATAGTTTGATACCTGAGAGTTGAAGATCTTCTGAAAGGATTTACCCTTATGAATCCTTTTTCATTCTGAGGCCTATTTGTTTCTATCGTTCGTTGATTCTGAAATATGAATCTTCTCGGTGGAGGATTGTCCTTGTAATCTTCCTTGTAGGTCTTCCTATCCCCTTTGATTGTTTCTGCATAAATTTTTCGATATGTTTCTTGTTCTTTTACTTTTGAGCTTGATCCATTTTCTGTCTGATTTTATCCAAGTCCAGACTTGTCATGATTAGGCCTTTGACTGTTGATAATGTCATCCAAAAATTTTGAGCTGTTTTGCATATTTTTCTTTTGAAGATCCTTTCTTAATGTGACAATCTCCGCTTCCAAATTTCCAATGATCCTGTCTCTTTCTTCTAAATGTTCTTTGAGTGTTTCTTCAATTCTTTTATATTCTTATATTTGAACCTTCAACTTTGTGATGATCTACTCTAGTTCTTGAGTGTCTTCCTTATTTTTCCTCTTTTCTCTTCTTATAACTTCTATGGCAGTCAACAATTCTTCTCGGTAGTCAACTTCTGCTTCTTCATATTCTTCTTCAGTGTCTTCTTTATCGGAGTCTTCTACTGCCATGAATAGAACTCTTTATGTCTCACTGTCATTGACTTCATCTTCATCTGATGAGGAGATGTCTTCTTTGGTGCATAAGATTTCCTTGAAAACTTTCTTTGTGGTTCCTGTTAACTCCCAAAATGAAACCATCCTTTCGGTTGAATTTTGTGATGGATATCATAGCTTTAAGTAGTATCTTCAAGTTATTTTTTGAGTTTTTTCAGCTGAGGAAATTTTTTGGTTTGGTGTGTCTCAGAAAATAATTGACCCATAAAGTCTTCTCTTTCAAAATGGTAATTTTTTACTTTCCACAGCTAACGTGTTTTCAAAAGGTTCATTGTGC
>JASDQU010281672.1:2596-14673 GCA_032191745.1 Picea mariana
ATCACAACTAATTTACCATAATTACCAAACTCACAACTTCTTGTTGCAACTAATTTATTTTTAATTATTTTCTTAATAAAACAACTATACCCATGATTAAATCCTAGTTACCATCAATTTTATTTGTACACTTCTTCTAGGAGCTTAGAATAATTGAATTCTTTGACCTTCTAGGGGCTTCTATATAACTCATGAGAATTCTCCAAATTCACATGGCCATAACTCTCTAACCATGAGGAGTTATGTGACGTTCCACATATAATTGGAAATGGAATGACATGTACTATCCATATAGAGTAGTCTTACTTTCATATTCACTAATCTTCATGCCTTTAACCATGAGGAGTTATGTGACGTTCCACATATAATCGGAAATGGAATGACATGTACTATCCATATAGAGTAGTCTTAATTTCATATTCACTAATCTTCATGCCTTTATACCTCAAAAAAACTCGGGTCCCTTACCCATACCTTTGTGCTACCAAACTTCTCCAAGGGTTGAAGTCAATCTACAATATCACTCTCAAAGGGTTGACATCAATGACAACCAATAATCCAAAACAAATTTCCATCAACCTAAGCCAACTATCTGACAGGTTTTATCATATGTGTTAAAAGATGTTCCATATAGCTAAAAACAATTGGGTAGGCGGAGGTTGCAACAAAGGTTTTTTTTTTGGTGTTATTGTCAAAATGCATCGGTGCGCTCTTGACAAACTTGCCCCAGTGCATAAATATAATATAAACACCCCAGTGCATTTATAATTATTATGCATTGATTTCACCTTTTTTGTTGTATGTAGAGCATCGATGCTCTTATAATTCTTACGCACCAATTCCACCTTGTTTGCGTATGAAAAAACACCGGTGATTTTTAGTTTTTGTACACCTTGGTGAATTTACATTATAGTGCAAACTAGTAAGTTTAAGTTATAATCCTGAGCCCTAGTGCATTTACCATGTGCACCAAAGGGTAATGAATTTTCAAATCTTCGAGGTGAGATTTTGGCACAATTATTTTTACCAAGCACCAATGTGTGTATTATATTAAAATCACCACTGCGTACATTGTATTTAGAGCCCGATGTGTATAATAAAAGTAATGCACGAGTGCGTACATTATATTTAGAGCCCGATGCATATAATTAAAGTAACGCACTAGTGCACACATTATATTTAGTGCCCTTGTGTATATTTTAAACATGAGCACCGTACAATTTTGAAATGATAAATATTATTGTATGTTATGTCGTTTACGAAACGATGATTTTTCTCAATAGTTTGTACTGGTGTGTAGATATAATTAATGTGCACCAGTGCATATGACTTCTCAAAACACATCACTTTATGTATTATGGTACACACCATCTAGTGAGTTCATAAGAATACAATGCACTGATATGTATATATTTTAATTAATTGTTTTTTTACAAATTTTCAATTAATCATTTCAAAATCAAATATTTTTTTATAATAATATTGTTTTATAGTTTTGTTATTTCATTTTGATATAATGATTGCATTAACGTGTTATCTAAAAACTCACACCTTTGTTATTTGCAAAAATGTAAATCATCTATGTATTAATTATTCAACAACATAACATTTTCCAACATTTGACAATGTAATAAAATAAGAAATCCATTTTATTATACCTGAAGAAGAGATCCATTCATACAAAAAGGGACAATGTAAAGGTCCAAAATAATCAAATTACAACCAATATGTATTTGTTACACTTATTGGTAACATGTCCTCATGCAATTGGGACAACATGTCGAGTACATTTTTTATAGCTTTAATTTCCACCCTATAGGCTAGAGAGGAATCCATAAGAGGATAGAAGCCTGAATACATATTTTACCTAAGGTTTAGACCATTTTTGGAGATCCTCACTGGAAACCTATTAGAAAAAAAGTGAGGGCCTCGTTGGTCACTAGTGCCTCAACAAGCGAGGCACTGCAAAACCTCTAGAATCGAGGAGTTACGAGGTGGTAGGTGAGGGATGAGTTGTATCTTCATGGAAAAGAACTAGGAACTCACATCATTCGAGTCTCTAGTGGTATCTATAAGATATAGAAGATCTCACAAGCCTCTTCCAAAGAGATATATAACAAATGAAATCCTTGGGAAAGAGGGAGGAAGAATTCAGAAAAATGTTATGTTGCTCAATTTCATAGGTACATGTTCCATATACCACAACCATAAGTCAGTGAAGCCTAGCATAACCAAGGAGCTAAAGGATGAGAATAAACAACTAAGGTATGGTTTGATGTATTTATCTTACATTTATTAATAGATCATTTGGTTTTCCCGCATATCATTTGTGTTCAATTGATGAATGTTTAGATTTGATTCATTCCTTTATAGATATGATTAGAGGTAAGTTATGTTGTAAATTGTGTTGTCCTTGATGTCAAATGTAGAAAGTCTTGGATGTCATTGATGTCACAAGTAGGGGGAGACTGGCCATATTCAATGAGTGGACCATTGTCAATAAGGAAAAAAGACTACAATGCTAGGTCCAAGGATTGAACCTGAACCATACATGACTCAAAAGAGGAAGATTCGTGTTGTAAATCAAACTAGATAGAGCAAGTCAAGAAGGCCCCTACAGATCTATATATCTTTGTGTTTAAACTTCGATGAGATCTATTCTAGGGTGCTCAATGAAAAAGTTGCATAGGATCAAAGGAACCTACTCTAATTAAATTTTGGTGAAGGTTATGTGAGCAGATAAAGTGTGAGTCATTGATCGATGATCCAGATGTGAAGATAATGAAGCAAAGGCAAAAGACAATATCCTACATGAATAAATTAAATATATTTCGATAAATTTATAATGAAAAGGTGAAGGCTATTAGTTCGTATGAAAATGGAAGAGCCATGGAATCGTGCAAAAGACACTAACTTTTAGGCCAAGGGACCTAGTTTATTGGAATGAGAATTCAGAGTATTTAGCTCAGGTCATTTTGAGACACTCTGATAGAAGAAGATATGAATGAACATGGATCTTGGATCTATCAGAGAAATAACGAATAAATCTAAATCAGTAATTGGATGGGAAGGACTCTAAATGATTGTGAGCTAGATTAGATGTCATGTTATGTCTACGTTAGTGCCATGACACAAAGAGTCGTAAAAGGGGCCATGCCAAGGACATGTGAGGCAAATAAGTTGAACTTAATAAATGTAACATCATATGCCACATGTCAGACATTGTATAGTGCCACGTAAATATCAGGATAGTGCCATGCAAGAAAGAAAGTGTAACCCAGTGACTAGACCATGTGTCATAAGCAAACTTGGCCATGTACAAAGGTGACAAGAAGTTCGTTGATGAAGGAAACTTCAAATCAACAATAATTGTTGATATATTGGAGCCATAGTGAAGATATCTGGACCGTTCATTGCAGTGGGATGGTCAGATATAAGGCTCAAAGGTTTCGTCATGAAAATTGAGGCTACGATGGAATATTCTTTGATACTCCTCATATCAGAACCATGAAACTTTCCAAATCTTATGAACATCAATTGATAATCTCCAATGGTATAAAAAATGGAGTATTCTTCAATGCTCTTTGTTGGTTCTACGCACGGTTTGTAAGACCCTAAGTTTGAGTTATCTTTGACCAAAAAACCTCTTCAAACACCGTCCCTTTCGACATAACCTTCTTTTTCAAATGAAGTCTCAATCGAGGTATCTATTGGGACTACAGGAACCATGTTTCTGCAGCAGTGAGGGAATGCAAGGTGATTATTCTATTCACTCTTTATTATCTATTATGTGTGTGTTATTATGTAAGTTCTCTTATTCTATTACTTAGAGTATCTCAGGTTTATATTACCATTATATTCCAAATTAATTCATAAACTCATTGGGGTAATAGTCATAACCATTACACCATGATTACACATAAGATAAATCTACTCTAATATGCATCCAAACATATTCCATAAACACTCACACAAAATATAGTTAACACAATATTTAAAATGGTTCATCCAAATCTAGGCTACATCCACAACAAGTGACTTCTTTATTATGCATTTGTTAATTTCTTTAGGATTACGCACTATGTTTAAAAATATATGCCATGGTTATCTTCCTCTTTTCCTAGCCTAGTTGTTCTGTAGTGAAAGTCTCTCTCTATCTTTGCATCACCTCTCACATTCAAACATTGATTCTCTCCCTTCCCAACCTATCATATCCACCTTCTTACTGATAGGATTTCTCGATAGTTTGGAATAGACTCCACAATACTACCCGAGAATAATCACACGAAGGAATCCTTATTCTCCCAACCAATTACATATTTATTTATACAATATAGGGCTTAAAACCATACTTTGTTCTTCCCACAACCCTATTACAATGCATGAAAACTCCAGTTAACTGGTTGTTCAGGTTGATTTCACTTTTTTTTTCGTCTGTATGTTGCTTTTTCACTCTGATTGCTTGTTCTTCATGATTTTGTGCGTCCTTCTATCTTTAGCATGTCGAGCTATCATCCTTCATTTTAATTTTCTTTCTTCTCTGATTTATTCCTCTTACTGCGTGTTGTACTTATGGATGCACCTCAATTGTGCACTTTTCTCTTGGATGCGCCTAAACTCCACACTCCCTAGTCTTTATTCTTCTCATGTGCACCTTTGTTGTGCACTTTTTATATACTTAGGATTTTACCAAAATTGTATCCCAAAAATTCTTGTCCAGCAAGCCCTCAACATTCATCTATAATTCATCCTAAGCCACTCATACCTACTTCCTGCTCCTCCATGCCTCAATGAAATTTTGGGAGGCTGCCTTTTCTATCTCCACTTCTTTTAGGATTGTTTCCTCTATTTATGCAATCTCTTTAGCCCTGTGCATAGTCAAGGCTGCAAGTTTATCTTCTGATCCATAAGTTGGTTTCTCTACCTTGCCCTGTGTAGTGGGTAGTTCATCGATTACCCTCATTGATTCTTCCTGCATTGGTCCTAGGAATTGTTGAAGGATCTTATGATGGTCCGTCATTTTCTCCACTTCCAGGTATGACTACCTTAATGCCAAAATGGATGCCATACGTTCAACTGGTGGAAGTTTATTTATTTTCTCTGAATCTTGTTGTGATTCTCTTAACTAGGCCTCTACAACCTTCATCTTGGGATCTTCCATTAATTTTGTTCAGATCTGTGCACTCACCTCAAAGATTTTAGTGCACTCTTCTTCTATCTTCTTAATGTTTGTGACTGTTATCATCGCCATTCTCTATCTTCCTTCTCTGACTTCTAGTGGTGTTCCTGGCACACTATGCAATTGTAGATCCTCTATATGCAATTAGAAACCTTTGATGACTTCACTGATGTTTGTTACTTGTTATTCCATAGTAGCCTCGACTACTATAGGGACTTCTAGAATTTCCTTGTATAATTTCTAAACGACTACTTGTGTTTTTTGTGCCATAATTTCGACTTCATCATTTTCCTTGAGGGATTTCATTACCCTTTCCTTGATCACATTCATGTCTTTCATTACCTCTTCCACCCAACCTTAACCTTCCTTCTTTTGCTAGAGTGTAGTGTCATATTGTTGTTGTAGCTAAGCTCTTTCATCCATCATTTTTATCAGCTCATGGTGTGCTTAATCTCCTCGTTTCTTAATCTCTTGCAAGAATCTTATTTTAAAGTCTTGTAATATTTGTATCAACATCCTTGATACCACTATGTTCATGTGGTCTAGTGCATTCACTTGTTATTTTAATTCAAACATTGGAAATTCAAGTGTGTCTGTCTCAATTTGGAGTGTTTTTTGCCCAACTGCTAGCTAGGTTAGGTCTGGATGCACAACCTCTTCGTACCCCAGAATTATGGATGGTCCTCCCTTGGTATTTATTTATTTTGTTAGGCTATATGTTGCTAAGAGTTTTTGAAGTGTTTCCAACTGATCCTGCACTCTCTGTTGTTGCTCTTGTTACTTCCTGGTTTCTTCCTCCATGATTTACTCCACAACGTCCCATACTTGGTAGCCTATGTGGTCTATATTATCATCGGTCAAAGTATAAAATGGGGTTTCTCTATTCGATTTAGTATTATTATGTGCCCCTCCTAGTGGTTCCTTCCCCTTATCCTTTCTTTTGACTCCTATCACAGGGATTGTCTATTGACCTTCTATTATGGATGGGCCAGGAATATATCTTGCGACATTGTTTTGATCATTCCCCTATGCCTCATATGGTTCTTCATCACTCTTATCCTTCTCTTATTCCTCTTATGGGTTCCCCATTTCTCCTTTGGCGTTTTTCATCCATCTTCCCAATCATTCATAGTTAGGCATACGTCTTCTGATGTCAACCTATAGTTGGCTGGAAACCACTGGCAAATCGAGTCCTTCTTTTCCTACATATAAATGTGGTTCCTTCTTGATTTGAAATGTGTGATATCCTTATATGTTTCCACCTTATCTGCTGATATGCACGGTGTTTGTTTGATTAGATACTTGATATTTTCCAAGTATACAAAAAATGTGGCATTATTGTCCTATTGTCTTCTCTTAATTGTTGTATTCCATAAGTTTCCATACCTCCTGACCATATTACCTCTACTAGATGTTCCCATGCACTAATAGTAGCATGGTTCATGCCATCCGACCAACACAATAAAAATAAATATCCATGCATAGTGTAATTATGTGGTCTTTTCCTAGGCCTCAATACAATATTGCAAAAATTGGTTCACCAAGAAGGTGGCTTGGTTCATTTGAACCCCTTCAACACATTTTTCTGCAACTACTACTTCAACCTTCTTACATTCATGCAACAACTTGCATGCCAATAACTGCATTGTAAATCGAACATTTTAATCATTGATGTTTTTCACATCCAATCCCCTTTTCCCCCTGAAATTATGGAACTTTTCTTTCATTGATTATGAGAGGGATCTCTCTCCTGTCTCATTGAACAAAATTGTCATACCCTCTCCAAATTTTGGGAGCCCTATGATCTGCACAATTAACATAGTATCAATTGACACTAGGGGTTCAAGCCACAGTGTCCCCCCATGGACGCAGTTGAGGAATACCTTCACAAAATAATTAATTTCCAGACTACGTCTGAAGTGTGGGATCTCCATTAGGTTTAGTATTCCCAACTTCTCCACTTTTATTTCCCACAAGTGTGTCTCCATCACTATCACTCCCATTCTTGGTACACTCTTAGCACACAAGCATTTTTCCCTAGCCATCTTCGGGAATTTTTGTTGGTCGGTGATATCATGATCCATGAACTCGAGGCCAACCACCATGTCGAGCATATATCCTTCAATTCTTACGCTAGGTGGGAATGGTGAATTTACGAGTGGGTATTTTCCACTTGTTGGTACATTGATTGGTGGTGTGTTATCCATCCTAGGTGGGATGTAATTTCTGTGGAAGCTAAATGGTGAAGCCGAAGCCGAAGCTCCGGGTATTTTCTCCACCTCTGGTGTAACTGCTAGGCGTTTTACTATTTTTGCGTTATTTATGATGGGGCTCCAACTTTTGGTGGGGTGATTCATCTTCTGAAACATGCTCCTTTTACTTTCTCTACGGATGTTTTGTTGTAGTTATATCTCAGCTCTGATGCACTTGGATTCTCTTTGCTTCACTCTATTTTTCTCTCTCTTACATGAAACTCTTAGTCACAATGAGTTATTCTTAATGACTTTTGACTGTGCTTGTGCCTTATTTCCAACTATGCATGTCTCATCTCTCCTTAACTAAATTTTACAATCCGCCAATGATGTTGATGAATGGTTAAATAAATGTGGCTTTATTAGCAAATATGTCGTGTGATTGTTTCCTCGCACTTCCAATCTGTCGTGATTTCTAGTGGATTTTACCATTTAAGATTATACGACGTATTTATGACCTGTCATTCCTACTTCGTATTCATTGTTTCCATGATTTAATGGTTCCAAAGGTCTTTTCATTTCCAAACTACACAATTGCTCTTGATTTTGCATCTATTTTCTTCACATTCTTTTTCTTCTATGCATTATTTTCTGACTTGATGCAGTTCTATATTAATGCGTGATAACCATTCCTTATGCACAATATCCTATGCCTTGTACTCTGTAATCTTTTTCTTTTTTCTATATCTACTTTTTATTTGATTTTCCTCATTTTTTCTACTTTTTGTTTTTTTTTTCTATGTTTTTCTTTCCTACAATAGTACAACTACTATGATATATGTGTTCTAGTGCATCCCATATTACTGCACAAAGTGTCGATCATTTCTATAGATTTTTAGTTGATTTCCATTCACTATTCCTCCAAGGACTTCTCCATTCAGGGTTTCCAATTGCACAACACCTATGTTTGTTACATGTGGAATCACATACGGTCCTAACTAGTTGTTGTAGGAAAATCCCCCTACGGACAGATGAATATCCTCTTGGATTCTAGACCCCTCTACCAAGACATAAAACATACAAATGGACACTAACATCCCTATGAATTCAATTACCTAATCAGAAAGAGAAAGAGAAGGAAGAAAATGTGATGCACCTTATTCCATAGTTCATCCTCGCTGCCTCCAATATGAGCTTGATCTCCAAACTCTTCAACACCACTCGATACAATCTGTAATTCAATGGACAAAAAAAGACAAAGAACCTCTACTCTATTCTACAAGATTAAACTAATCAAATTCATTTATCAAAATTGACAATCATATGCAACAATACACAATCTTGAAGGGAATAGGCCAAGTAATATTAATGAGAAATTTAAAGAGATACTTACAATATATAGATGAAGTTGCAACCACCTCTCCAAGTCCTCCTCATCCAACCCTTGAATGATGCTCATGAGATCATAACCAAAAGCTTTCTCCCAAGATCATAAGTTTGATACCTCAAATCTTCTCAATATATTCTTCCTCTTCTCCATGGAAAGCGTTCATTATATAGGATTTGGAGGCTTAACCACCATGGAGAGGATCACTCATCAGATCCACTAGAATGGGATCTCCAAGATATTTAGGGAGAAAATATCTCTTAAGGATTTTAGGGAGGAAATATCTCTCAAGGATTTTAAGGAGGAAATATTTCAACCATCCATGAGATCCTCAACCTTCCCTAAAAAATAGGAAACCAAATGTGAGTTGGATTCTCACATTAATTTAATTTCCTTTTCATGAATATTAATAATAATTCATGTGCACATAGTATTTTGACCTTCATAAAATATATTTATCCTCCACATTGACTAGGGATTGTGAAATATGTTATTTCATGGTGTCGAGGTGTATGCGACACTTATCAAGGTGCCTATGACACTTTTATGACACTTGCGACACTTAGGGAAAGGTACCTATGTGTGGAAATTTGATGTGTAGAAGTATGCTCCCTAAAGTGTGAGGTCAGAAGAGAAACTAATGGCCGAAATACTTTACAATTATTCAATGCAAGGGCGTGGAGTTGGATAACCTGGAAGAAGTTGCAAACAACCATCAAACAATATTAATATATGTTCCATTTCTTGGGAAGACATACCTATTCTTGGAATATGAGATGACTCAAAGCATGGTCGTCGACCAATACACTGCAGATCCATGAAAAATATTGACAAAGGATATGGCCACCAAAGATACAATGTGGATCCATACCTCCATGACATGAACTGATCATAGCCATGAGAAATACACAATGGAGCTAAGAAATGATAAAACATAGCCACAGACCAATGCAATGTGGTTCTATGTGGTAGTCTATATATCAGCATGCTCAAATGATCTCCTTTGCATCCTGGGAAACGCAGATAACATAGTGAACTCTCAACCTAGGGTCTTTGTCCCAATCCCGATGTTGTACAAATCTAGCCATGTGAATAGATGTTTTTATGTTGAACATTGTAGAAACCACTTGATTACCGGTCATTGAGGTAAACCGTTAACAAGTGCAAGGGAAATAAATAGTGATGTCAATGATTCCCAAGGTACCCTAGTACAATCCAATGAATGTGAATAAATGATTTGAAGTCGAACATTCGTGGAATCATCCGATCATAGGTAAATGATGTAAACCTACTATCGAAGGCAATGAGGCCTACCATTGAGGCATGCAGGTCCCAAGGTACTACTTTATTTCTAAGTCTAATTCCCAGATGATGTGTTGAAGTCGATAGGAAAATACTCGTCGAAGGAGGGCCTTGATGTATACCCCATCATCAACACGAAATTGACATAGAAAATATGTAATATGGTGGATCAAATGATTATGGACCAAAACAAGAAATGAAACTGACAATACTATAGATGGATGGTTTGAAGTGAAATTTCCCTTGAACATGATGAGGCATGAAAACTAACTTGGAAGCATTGACTCGATGAGTACCAAGAATGTAATGTGATGGAAATAAGAGAACTCTTTGACTGGATGAAAAAGTATGGTGACACATGGAATTGGTATGACTCAGAGACAAGAGGATTATCCAACTGTAAGACAAGACACAAACAGGTGCCATGTTCAAGGGAGACAATGGCTGCCATAAAGGATTCTCAAAAACTTGACCCACTTCCTTCAATTTTCCCCCCACCCAGATAGATGAGTACCTCTTTTTAATTTAACGAGCTCAAGGAGGATAACACATGCTCGATATAACTTTCCCTCGGTAAGTTCCTCTTCCTTTGTTTAACGAATTGGAAGAAGTAAGGGTTTGTCCCCATATGGGCCCTTTAATGTGTAGTTTAGCTAGTCCAGAGAAGGAAAACTCGATGGTTTTTCATGTTTAGAGAGTCTTAAAAGAACTTAAAGGTGACTCCAAAGTTGTCCTTTTTCGTAATTTTAGTCTCGCGAGGCCGAAAAAGTGATAAAATACCACTCGAAATACGCCCTTTCAAACATTTTAATGAGTGTGAAAGGAAGCAAGATCACTCGACAATATTTTCATGTTTAGAGAGTCTAAAAAGAACTTAATGGAGACTCCAAGGGGTCTTCAAACAAGCTCTGATACCATGTTCGATAACACAAGTATTCCAATAGAGGACGAACACCTTCAGTAACCACTCACATAACCAGATCAAAGATCAACACATCGATGTTTTCATGTGGTAAAACCCCTACGGGGAAACATCCACGGCCCCAACCAACGCAGCCACTCGGAGCAGTTTATTAATGCAAAATAAAAACATTACAGAGAGATTTTACAAGAGAGTTTCTCACAATCGATCATCGAAAAATGACCCTCGATGCTCTTTAAATAGAGATCATGGACCAATCAAGTGTTAATAAAAGGATCAATGGCCGTCAAGATCGAGGAGAGTATGAACCGTCGTATCACTCTATGTCGGGAACATATCGTGACTATCATATTTCCTAACTACAAATGCATACTAATGCATACTAAAGAAACACACTAAGAAACACACTTTTACCTAACGACACATTAGACCAAGTAGATCTTAACTAACTCCTAAGTGTCTAAATATCCTAACATGGATTGGTTGGACCAGAAAGATGTTGTCCTAGACTATCATAACAAGGCATTTACTTACTTGGATGAGGAAGGGAACCCAAGAACAGTCCAAGGAATTCTAAGGGCAGTGACTTTCTGAGAGATCTCAACAATATAGCTGAAGAAGTGTTACAAGAAGGGTTGTCAATTATTTGCATCTCATATGGAAGAAGCACCAAAGGATAAGGTACAAAATCTAAAGGATCATGTAGTCCTCAAAGAGTTCGAGGATGTGTTTAAGGAAATATCAGGACTACCCCCAAAGAGAGATATCAAATTCTCTTTAAATTTTATGTCGGGGGTAGCTCCAATATCAAAGATTCCCTACATAATGAGTACAATAGAGGTGAAGGAGTTGCAAATGCAACTTGAAGAGTTGTTTAAAAAGGGGTATATATGCCCAAGTGTGTCACCTTGGGGTTCCCCAGTCTTGTTTGTGAAAAGAAAGATGGGAAATCGAGATTGTACATCAACTTCAGACAATTGAACAAAGTAACCACAAAGAACAAGTATCCTCTGCCAAGGATCGATGATCTCTTTGATCAACTAAAATATGTAAGGATATTCTCAAAGATCGATCTCAGGTCGGGATACCATCAAG
>JASDQU010281673.1:0-10821 GCA_032191745.1 Picea mariana
AGAAAGTGGTCTAGAAGACAACTGAGGACCTCGAACAGATTCGAGACCCACGAAGCTCTGTGGAAAATGCAATCGACGGAATCCCAAGACAAGCCCTCTATATGTGTTCTCTACTACGATTGGTCCAGCTTTGTAGGGGTTATCTTCGCTACCTTTCCACATGCAACCTCATGTTTATCCCCTATGTTAGAGGGGGGTCCTGGATAAATTTCATGATACTGGACTTTGACACTCCCTAACTCAGACTCCAATGTTTGATTTTAATGGCCTTGAAGAGTTTCCTCTCCAACCTAATTCAAGGCCCTAACCCTAAACTAGTTGGTTGACCCTACAAACATAAAAAGTATAATGAATTTTAGATTTAGCGTTAATTTTTATGGATTTTCTTAAGTCAAAGGTTATGAAAGTGAAACTAGTGATGTTTGAAAGATGAAATCAAAATAAACAGAAAGATGGAAACAAAAACCTTTACTTCACTCAACTCTTAAACAACTTTTCAAATTTAAAAATTTTCTAAGATCTTTGAACAACAAACTCAAAGAGGAATTTCACTCGACTACAAGATACTTATGATCTAAGTAAACCATCAAGAACTTATGAAAGCAAAGACTTTTCCCTGGTTACTAATGCAAAACAACACTTTTTAACCAACAAAGAAATAAAAGACTTTTTTTTTTATTTGAATGCTCACAAATCAAAAAGGAAAAATATCAACAAGCCAAAACCAAGAAAACTTCTGGCCTAAGCACAGATTGCAAGGAGTCACTTTAAAAATCACACACAAGCAAATTAAAATTGGACTCTCACACTTGTCTAAAAACCCTATAAAAGAAAATTTTTGAGGAAAACTTCTAAATGAAAAAAGAAGCTATTGTTGTGATCAAACCTAAGTTACTAACCACTATGAAAAAGAACCAAACCTGAGAGGTATAAATCTTGTCAAAAGAAAGGATGACTACCTCACCTTCAATAAAAATTCTCTCCACAAGCACACTGCTGACAGTTCAAGAGCAAGTGTGTGCATGTGCATTGTGTAAAGTCAGAGCACGTGTACACACGTGATGGCCTTGTACAAGCCGCATGTATATATGAAACTCTAAGACAAATGAAAATCCAAGCAAGCCATCCCAGGCAGAGACTACTGGTACTAAGAACCAGAATCTCTTGAAGACTCAGACATTTACATTAACAGAAAAAAGAAAACAATTCAAGGAAAAATTCATAGAACAAACCAATCTGAGGTGAAACCTAAGCTATATACTACAAACAACAAAGACTAGAAAGAGTTCCAGAAAACCCCTGAGAAGGACTAATTCTAATATGGAAGAGAATGACTGCCTCTTTAAAAGAAATTTTATGGAATCATACACGCGACTGACACTTCCTCAGCTAGTGTGTACACACGGGATGTGAGAATGCAGGGTGCAGGTACATGCATTCAGACCTTATACAGGCCGCGTGTACCTCTGTGGGTCTCGGAAAAAAAATATAGTCAAGCAAAGAAACATAGATAACTGGTATGCAAGAACAGAATCTCTGTTAGCTCAAACTTTTGCAGAAACTTTAAAAACAGGAAATGAAACCAATTCTTAAAAATACCCAAAAAATATTCCCCAGAAACCCTAGACTATCCCCAGTATGGTCACCAATTCTTTTGTGAGTGAGAAATCCCTCTACGGACTAGCACTTAGGGTTTAATTATGCATGCAGAAAAGACCTAAATATTTCTACTTTCTACTGTCGTCCCGAACCTAATCCCCATTATTCTTAAGCAAATACATAGTTAAAAAGATCAAGTGAGCATACCTTATTTCGGGCATTTGATATCGACCCTTCCTCACGCTTGATTGCTCTTTGACTACAGCTCTCCTCCCAAGGTTGGCCTACATTCACAAAAGACAAATAAAAAACTCCACATGCATTTGATATATAGATTAATGGGTTAGATATTTAATAAACAAGTATGCCACAAACCATGAAAATCTAAAATGGTGGGATGGGAAAAGTATTTCTTTATTATTAACTTCAACAAATCAACTTACAATGACGAAGTCGGCCGCTACTCCATGAACCTAGTCCTGGGCTCCTCTTCAACTGTCCTCCAACTTATTTTCTCTATCTTTCTCTTTGCACAAGGATGGCTAAAGGGTTGGGACAAAGGGAATTTGCAATAGGGTATAGTTTCTTTACTATGATTCTCCTCCTCCAAATGGGACCCCTAACCCTTCTAGTATAGGCTATAATAAGCTAGGTATTTGGTTAAACCATCAGCCATGCATGGCCGGAAAGTTTAGTTAACTCACCCAAAGATGTGTGTTCCGTCAAAAACTTGCCTTTTTTGGTGCTTTTGTAGGTACACGCGGGCTATTTTGGGTCAGCTAGTGTGTACACGTGTGTAGTAATGGAGCAAGGCATGTGGGCCTTTAGAAAAGAAGTTTTTAAGAAGAGTTGTTTAACATTGTTTTGGCAAAGAAGGAATTTGAGATGGCCTAATGCCAGATAATCATGTCTGGTGCAAATTAGGTTTATAACACCGATGTAGTCATCGGCTGATCCCACTCCTCTTTTGTGGGGTGAGGTGCCTTTAGACCTTATAGTCTCTTAGCTTATTCAACCATTGGTTGAGAAAGTGGTCATGTCGTTGTATTCATCGGTTGATCCCACTCCTCTTTTGGGGGGTGAGGTTCCTTTAGACCATGTAGTCCCACAACCTATTCAGCCATTCGTTGTGAAAGTGGTCATGCCGATGCAGTTATCAGATGATCCCACTCTTCTTTTGGGGAGTGACGTGTCTACTGACTATGTTTTTAATATTTCTAGTTCAGTATTTTCATAACAAGGGGGCATTCTTCTCTCTCCAAGCACACCCCCTCCAAGACCTAGGATGATTTTCTTTGATTGGAATGATCTTATTGAGCCTCGTCTTCTTTCCTCCGCACCCTTTCAAATAAGGGTTGAAGTTAATTCAAAAAAAATTTATCGATGTATTGTGGATGAAGGATCCTTTGCAAGTATTTTGTCCTCCTCGGTTTGGAAAGTCTTGGGATCTCCTGAGATTTTGTCTTCTTCGCATGAATTGTTGGCTTTTGAAATACGTCCTAGTGAATATTTGGGGATTCTTCCTCAGTTACCTATTTCGTTAGGTAGGAAGACTGTCCTTATTGATTTTATAGTGGTGCAAGGCCCATTATATTTCAATATGATTCTTGGGTGTGATTATGTATATGCTATGAACGTTGTGGTATCTACACTCTTTTGGGTGATGCATTTCCCTCACAATGGAAGCTAGCATCTAATAATCACCATCCTAATTCAATGTTAGTTCAGGCTGCCCATTTATATGTTCCTAGTGTTCGTGTAGACTCCACCCCGCCACGGGTTAATTATGTGATATATTATCCTTGGTGTTCAATTGTTTCTGAGTAGGAATCTGTGAAATCATGTTTTCCCTCTCGAGACTTGGTCTCAACAATTGATCCATTGGTTTATCCAATGGGGGCATGGGAGCCCTTTCTTCCCCCTCTTGATCCAAGTGGGCTTGAGTATCCTTTTGAGTCTAATCTCGTTGTTTGTAGATCCTCAAGACCTCGTGCTTGTGATTCTTCACTGATAGAATCTACCAGTCCTGGCCAGAACCTCCATTTTCATATGGAGTATGGTCAGTTTACTTCACCCTTTGGGACTGTCGACCCTCATTTGTGTGATTTCTTGGATTTTGAATTTCCTTCAGATGAGGCTATCCTTGAATCTATGACTATGGTTTCTATACCGTGGGAGGACTTACACCATGGTTTGTGTTTTCTTCCCTTTTGGGAGACTTTCCAAATAGACTATCAAAGAGACTCTTGGTTTGAGCCTAGTAACGGGCTCTACCTGAACCAATTTCATACATGAGTCATAGCCCCCAACAGATCTTCTTTTAAGCCCTTTTCAGACCCTCTAAACATGAAAATATTGTTGAGTGATCTTGTGGCCTTTCACACTTGTTAAACTAAAATTTGAAGTCACATCTATCTGACGGTAGTTTACCCCTTTTTTGGTCTGGACGGTCAACTGTACGAACAAAGGTATACTCTAAGGAACTTCAGTTCTCTAGAAGAGTACCCTCAGGTATATTTTTATCCCTTTTTTGGGCCTAAGGGACTAAATTTATGAAAAAGGAACCCCCACGGAGTCCATAGTTAAGCTCTTTTTGGACTCCCTAAAATTGAAAAGATCGTCGAGTGACCTTATTCTTTCACACTCGTTAAACTGGTCCAGAAGAATATTCCTGACAGAGTCCATAGTTAATCTTTTTTCAGACTCCTTAAAATTGAAAAAATGGCCAAGTGATCTTGTCTTTATCACACTCGTTAAAATGGTTTTGAATAGATGTCTTTTCGGTGCTAGTTTGCCCCTTTTTTGAACCGACTAGACTACCTTTGAAAAAGGTACCCCATTAGAGTCTCCTTTTACATTTTTTCAAACTCTCTAAATATGAAAAACAACTGAGCTTACCTTCTCTGGGCTCGTTAAAATTACATCTAAGGACGTTACCATTGTGTGTCTTATTAATTGCATTTGCATACCCACATCTTTGGCCTAATGTCGGCTCCATGTTGCTCTCAACTGAACCATCTGAAGCATGCCTTATATGCAAGCCCTGTAGCACTTTGCCTCTGCGTCTTGACACCTTTGGCCCCTGGAGAATTTTTCATGAGTGTCATTTTCTTGCATATGTCCCTTTTCCCTGAGCATCCCCGTGTTCTGTGCGCTTGGAACTAGTATGTTTGCGACACTTGATTCCTCCTTTGTAATGTAGAATTATTTTATTCTTTTTTCAAAATTATTGAAAAAGAAAAAAAAAATCAAATATACCCTAAAAAGAGGAAGGGAAAAGTATTTTCTTTGATTGGCAGCACAATGTGTCACCCTTGGATAAAGCACATCTATCATTTGTTTGTCAAACCCTGGGATTTTATATGACCTTAGGAAGTTATTCCCGCTACATTGAGTTGTGTCCTCCTCTGTTTGGTTATTCTTCCAAACATAGGGAGAGTTTGCATTGCCTCCTGCCTCGTAAACTTATGTTAATGCCATGCTGCCTAAGTCTCATCATTTGTCATGCTATTGTCCAAGGGAATTTTTTACCAAGCCTGAGTTGGCCCCTCTGCAGTTTGTCTCTTTCCCTCATGCCTGGCCATCCCGAAAGTCCAATCAAGTCTTTGTTCGAAATCAATGAAGCCTTCAGTCTGATAATCAATATTCTCTAGTCCATGACCAATGAGTCGTCGAAGACCTCTGGGTAGTGAATTTGTACACTCATATTACACTCCTACCTGAGTTTTGAATATTTTGAAGTTGTTTCTCAAGCTATGAAGACCTCATCTCCAGCCATTAGGACTTATCAGCTTCTAGAAGATGGATACTATACATGTATATCTTTTGATTTTGAGATGTAGATCCGTTGTGTATTTCTCGCAGCTACACTTTATATAGTTATATGACATGGATCTATAGTGTATTTGATTAGTAGCCATGATTTTATTTCATCCCGAGCATGGGTATGCCTGCCTCGATGAGACAATTGTTATTTTTCATATGGCACCTTTCGATTTCTGGTCCCTGGGCTCACTTGTTTGGTATGTTGGTGAAAATTGATAATGTATTTTGGCCATCATATGCTCTTCTAAGCTCACACATTAGGGGGCATCTGTTATAACCCTAATTTGCACCAGACATGCTTACCTGGCATCAGGCCATCTCAGATTCCTTCTTTGCCAAAACATTGCTAAACAACTCTTTTTAAAAACCCCTTTTATAAAGGCCCACGTGCCCTGCTCCATTACTGCACACATGTACACACTAGCTGACCCAAGACAGTCCACGTGTACCTACAAAAGCACGGAAAAATGAAAGTTGCTGACGAAACACACAACTTTGGATAAGTTAACTAAACCTTTCGGCCATGCATGGCCGGTCACTCGACCAAATACCTAGCTTCTTCTAGCCTATAAAATAAGGGTTAGGGGTCCCATTTGAAAAGAGGAGAATCATAGTAAAGAAACTATACCCGATTGAGCATTCCCTTTGTCCCAACCATTAGCCATCCTTGTGCAAAGAGAAGTATAGAGCAAAGCAGTTGAAAGACAGTGGAAGAAGAGCCCAGGACCAAGATCGAGGAGTAGTAGCCGACTTTATCATTATGAGGTATTATTGTGAAGTTAATAAAAGAATTTCTTTTCCCATCCCACCAAATGAGATTGTCATTATTTGAATATTGATTGTATGATTGATTAAATATCTAACCCATTAGTTCATAGATCAAATGTATGTGGAGTTATTTGTTTGTCTTTAGTGAATGCAGGTCAGCATTGGGAGGAGAGTTGCGTCAAAGAACGAACAAGTGCAAAAAGGGATCGACATCAAACACAAATAATAAGGTACGTCAACTTAATCTCTTGAGCCTTGTATTTACATATGAGTAATGGGGGTCTAGGCATGGGATGATGGTAAAAGGTAAGAATCTTTATGTCATTTCTGCATGCATGATAAAACCCTTAGTTCGAGTCCGTAGGAGGGATTTCCCACCCACAACATACAACCTATACCCTGATGTTGCAAGGTCCCTTCCAATGGCCCTTTTCCTCAATGCACACACCTTTTCTCCAATTCTTTTGATGAAGAGTATTCACAACTTGACTTGGAAAGATAAAGCAAAGTTATCACAAGCACAATCTTTAGCAGAATTCTTCATGCATAAGCCAAACTAACGTTTCCCATGAGATATCCCTCTTTATATAGAGTGAAGAGAGATGGAAGAATAGATTATGATGATCCCACTAAATCAGAGAAGAGAGTGAGATCCAAACTGATCGGAAGCCACCTCATCCTTTCGAAGATTCCATTCTAGAACCTTCTAGAAATTCACATTTTTCCTTGTTTTATCATCGTCGCACCCTCAACATTAGAAGCCTACGATGATGTCACATTCCAATGTGGTGCAACATTCGATGATTGGGGAGTGTCGCACCCTTATCATTGGCAAGATACGATGATCTTCTTTGGTAGGATTTTCAATAAGGAAAATATGATTCTATTTCTCAGAGGAAAGTCTTATTTATTCAATAGTATTCAAGGAACAGATAAGAGGTTAATACACATATCATCAATGATGATGGGGGTGATGAAAATAATGTGTAATACAATTCCCCCCAAAGTATGAATTCGGAATGCGTGATAGCTGAAATACTTTGTAGAATGTTTGTGTCAAGAACAAGGAGCACATCAGTCTGAAACTTGTCAACAAACAAGCATCTGAATAATAACATACCATTTACTGAGTAGGCATTCCCATACTCATACTAAAAATGACCTTAAGAATAAGTGTCAAGTGAATCATGGCCACCAATAATACACTATGGATCCATGTCATTATGATTCAACATAGCCACGAGAAATACATTGTGGATCTATGCTATAAAGACTCAAATTTGGGCATATCTAGGAGAAATACACAATGGATCTATGTATCAGTATAGACTTATGAATAATCCATCATAACCTGGATCCATGTGAAATTATCCAGGGTCTTGATTTCCATCGTCCTTAAGTACGAATCTATCCATGTGATTATAGGTGTTGAAGTTGAACATGGTAGAAACCTCTCGATTATCGGTCATTAATGAATATTGTTAACAAGTGCGAGGGAAATCACCATTGATGTCAATGACCCCCAAGGTACTCTAGTACAATCCAACAAATTTGAGTTAATGTGCTGAAGTTGAACACTTGATGAAATTTTCCAATCAGGGGTCAATGATGTGAAACCATTGTCGAAAATGAGGAAACCGACCATTGAGGCATGCAGGCTCCAAGGTACTAAATTATTTCTAAGTTGAATTCTTAGATAATTAGTTGAATTCGAAAAGAAAAGACTCATCATAGGAGGGCCTTAATGTATCCCCCATCAATGACATGAAACATGTAACATATTTGAATTATATCAGAGTATGAAGTGATTCAGGACTGACTCAGGGAAGGCTGACATGGTAAGAATTTGAGGACTACAAATGGCCGACTTGATAGAAGGATTTTTTAGGTTGAAATTCTCTTGAACATATTAACAACATGACAATTTTGTTGGAAGCATTGACTCAAGGAGGACCAATATATGGACTTACAGATGATCAAATGAGAGACAAATGGATTTCCCAACCTAGGTACAACAATGAAAATGGGTGTTATGTTCAAGAATGACTTACTGCCACTAACATAGATACATATATACATTTATTTCCCAATTCCCCCTCACCATATCTCGTGAGTACCTCTTTATTTTTACACAAGCTTGATGAGGATAACATATGCTTGAAATGTAAGCTCATCCTTTGGATGAGTCCCTCAGAGTAGTTTTAATGAACCCTAGGAAGGATTGGTTCAGTCCCATATGGTCCTTTTGATGTTCATTTTATGAGTCCAAAGAAAGAAAACTCAGGGATTTTTCATGTTTAGAGAGTTTGAAAAACACTTAAAGAAAAATCCAAAATATCCTTTTTCGTAAAGTACTCTGATGAGACCGAAAAAGAGATAATCTGTTGCTCAATGGATGTTTTCTTCAAATATTTTAATGAGCATGAAAAGAACAAGATCCCTCGGAAATATTTTCATATTTAGGGAGTTTGAAAAGTGATTAAAGAGGACTCCAGGGGGGTTCCTTTTTCATATAGCCTTTATGAGTATGAAAAAGTGATAAAAGTTTACTCTGTTGCATTCTCATATATTTACACGTGTGAGAAAGAACAAAGACTATGGTCGACATTTTTTACTGAAAAAAATTAAAAGAAAAACACATGTAAAAAACAATAAAAGGGTTGATCCATATCAAAATTCCAGTTGCCCAACCTGTATCCTATAATATTAACACTTTGAAATGTTCATTAAGTTTTAACATAGGTGAAAAATAGTGAAAAATAATTTATGTTTTTGTAAAAAATGGTAAAATAGGTTAAATAAGTAAAAAACAAGTTCAGTTTACCATTCCATTTGTATTTTCACCAAAACTAGTGTCAAAACCCCTATTTTCCTTTGATCTTCAAGCGACGATTCTGGCGCGATATGTGGACGATTTATTGAGCTGTCTCCATGAGGTTGGTTCTTTTCCTTCCCTCTCTCTTTCTATATCCACTTTTTTCAGTTTTTCAGTTTTATTTTTTTGGGCAAATTTACAAGGAAGAGAGTGCCTCCAGATCATCGCATGCTCTCTATATCAGAAACTGCGACGATCTAGGATCATCACAGGGATTAATATGATGGAGTTCTATGATGTTACACTGTGGTAAACTTAGGACCTACGATGACCTCAATTAAAAAATAAAAAAAGAAAAAATGAACTAGGGAAGCTCTCAATTTTAGATTTTCAATGAACTACTTCATCTTTAAATGTTGTTTGGAAGACTTTCCATAGTTCATCATCATCGAATGGAGGGAAAGAGAGAACAAGGAGGAAGAATATATTGTAGGGAATGATCCCAACACAGTCATGGTGTAACGAACCCCTCGACCAACCTGAGGTCAGGGTACGCCACTCCAGAGCAACCACTCATGCTCTGACGCCAGCCGCTAATATTCCCAGCCAAGAGGCTGAGACATGCTATTCTGGGGAATGTCTTTCATTCCATTACTACAAATCATATAGTAGCATACCCAGTAGTCAACTAACCAATGCCACCTAAATTTACTCTTTGGACTGCATGCAACTAAAACATATACATATTGCATGCTCGCAGAAGATTTACTTCTAAACATAAACAAACCATTACTTTTTGTAACATACGAATTTTATATTAAAATAATAGTGATTACCGATATGCCTCATTTATAGGAAATTACCCATAAGCACACAAGCAACATAGTCACATATATGATAAATTCATAACATGGGTATGTAAATAACAAAACAACATATCCATATATCAAACAATTGGTACTTATCTTAGAAAGACTGTCACCAACTTCTTACAAATCGTCCACGAACCTGCCAGCCATAAACTACATTGTTCATCACTCTCAACAGTGAATCAACCCCGAGTTGGGACTGAAATCCACCCAGGGTAAGGGATTTCTATCTAGGCTAAGGCTCATGGACAACAGGAAAGACTCCGTCTCAGGTGCTCACTCAACTAACAACCTACAACGTCTCATTCCCCACATTCCTGTCCCACCCAAGAAAGTCTTCCCCTTCTCTGCTCAACAATCCCTCGACTGCCTCACTTCCCTTCCAGGGCTTCAACAACAGGCCAAACCGGAAGTCTCAGAGTGTTGTAGTTGTAGTCTAGCACCAATGGAAATCAATCCACAACAATTCTCTTGCCCAGAGAACTACTCACGGGCCTGACAACCCACTTCTTCAATCCTGCTCCAATCTAACCAGGTACACCAATCAAAAGGGATGGGAAAACAGGTTTTAGAAAGGTGGAATGGTTGTCTATAGGATAACAGAATGTATGAGTAAAAATGGTCATGGAGTCATTGACTGGATAACTGAGTGTGTTTTTGGAATCACTCTGAACTCTCTATAAAAAAAAATGGTCCCATGGTGGTTTCCCCCTATTTTTCGCTCGTAAGATCTCCCTCCTAAATCCCCCTCTAGGCTAAGTTTCCCCATGATATGAATGCATGTCCCCAACTTGACCCTTGTCATATCAGAAGTTACTTTTTTCCACTTGTCCCCAACTTTAGAACTTAGGATAAACTAATTATCCATACTTTATGTTTTAGGAAATATTAATATAATACTCCTTCACTTTTGGCCCTCCCTTACCCTAACTGGTGAAGTTCAGT
>JASDQU010281677.1:309-14622 GCA_032191745.1 Picea mariana
TCCCTATGGTGTAATTGAACAATTTTGGTTAAGATAGTTTCCAAAACTTTGTTTGTGGACTCCACTTGACCATTAGCTTGCGGGTGATATGGAGAAGACTTGAAATGCTTGATCCCATATTTCTTCGTTAATTCCTTCATAAAATTAGAAGTGAATTGGGTGCCCTGGTCTGTAATAATTTCACGAGGAACACCAAAGTGGGTAAAGATGTCTTCATAAATGAATTCAACAACAGATTTTTCGGTAGCCCTAAATAAGGCTTTTGTCTCTACCCACTTGGTGACATAATCTGTACAAACCAAAATATAATTCTTCTTACGAGACATGGGTGAAATTGGTCCTACAAAATCAAGGGCCCATTTCTCGAAAGGTTCTATCATAACTTGGGCACGTAAGTGAATTTCATCAGCTGATGTGGGTCTTCCTATCCTTTGACAGTTATCGTAACTCCTCACATATTTGGTAGCATCCTTAAAAATGCTAGGCCAATAGTAACCTGAATGTAACACCTTATGTTTTGTACATTTGTCAGAAAAATGGCCACCACATGGTCCATCATGAAAAATTCGTAGTATTTCTGGTATCTTGTCTTATTGGACACATCTATGAATAATCAAGTCTGGTCAAGTACGAAAAAGGTCATGGCCAACCCAAGAGTATTTATCACTTTGTGTGATAATCCTACACTTTTCATGAGGTGACAAATGAGCTAGTAACTTCCTAGTAGCCAAATAATTTTCCATATCTTCAAACCATGGGGTATTTACAGAGAGGGAAAAGAGATGCTCATCTAGAAACTATCATCAACAGGAATGTCATCACCCTCATGTTTTATGCATGAAATAAAATCATCTACTAAATTCTCCTTTCCAGATCGGTCAAGGATGGTGATATTGAACTCTTGCAATAACAGGAGCCACCTAGTTACTCGGCCATTGGTAATGGGCTTATTCATGAAAAATTGAATGGAAAACCGATTTGTATGTACAAATACTTCGTATCCTGTGATATAATGGAAATATTTATTGATGGCATGGACAACTTCCAAGAATTCCTTTTCGTTAATTGTATAGTTTAACTCGGTAGGGGACAAGTTCTTACTCAAAAAATAAATGGCATAGGACCGATGGTCTTCTTTCTTCCCTAATACTCCTCCTATTGCAGTATCGGAGGCATCAGTGAATATGTGAAATGGAAGGGCCCAATTGGGTCCCCTAAAAACTTGTGTCACAAATAATTTAGCTTTTAGAGTTTCAAAGGTGGTTTGACACTAGTCAGTAAAGAAAATCAACATCGTTTATCAGCAATCCAAACATGGGTGCAGCAATCTTTGTGAAATTGTCAAAAATCGTCGGTAGAATCCGTCATGTCCAAGAAAGCTTCTTACCTCTTTTTGAGTCTTGAGGGATGGAAGTTTGACGATTACCTCAATCTTAGCAAGATCCACTTTAATCCCTTCATATGAAACGTGATGTCCTAAGACTACTCCTTCAATCAACAACATTTTACATCTTTCATGACTTAAGGATAGGTTCATTTCTTGACATCTAATAAGGACTTTATTTAGATTATTTAGAGATTCCTCATAAGTATTTCCATTTACTGTAAATTTTTCCATGTATACTTCCACGTAATCATGAATAAGGTCAGCAAATATCCCTAGTACTGCTCGTTGAAATGTGGCATGAGAATTACACAAACCAAATGGTAAGACCCTATAGGCATAGGTTCCCCAAGGACAAGTGAAAGTAGTCTTGTCCTGATCCTCGGGTGCTATGAGAATTTGGTTGTACCCACTATATCCATCCAGGAAGGAGAAGTATTTCTTCCTTGACAAGGTATCCAAGACTTGGTCAATGAAGGGAAGGGGAAAATAATCCTTTAGAGTGGCCTTATTAAGTTCCCAGAAATCAACACAAATTCTCCATTTCCCGGTTACTTTCTTTGGAACCACTACAAGTGGAGGTATCCATTTACTGTCAGAGATCATATAAATAAATCCGACATTTAATATCTTTTGTATTTCTTCTTTTACTATATCCTTGAGTGTCGGGTTCATCCTCCTCTAGGGTTTCCTAACAAATGTTACTTATGTCTAGGTATATATGTGATGAATGCATGCGTCAGGGTGTATACCCTTCATATCAGTGTATTCCCATGTGAATGCCCCTGATTGTTCTTTAAGGAAATTTACTAATTGTTTTTGTTGGTCTGCATCTAGTCCGGAATTTATATGTAGGAATTTCCCTGGACTAAACTCATAGGGAATGGTGTAATATGTGGCAGACTCATCTATCTCAAAAATAAAAGATGTCGAAGACAAAATTGATGGGTCCAAGTGTTCTTGAAATTCTTTCCCAAACATGTACTCAGATTGGGGAAAAGATTGTGGGAAATCAACACATGTGATAGTCTAAATAAATTGGTTTAGCACATTTTCTGTTGTTTGCTCTTGAAGTGCCCAGGAATGATCACTCGGCAACACGGGTTCTTCCCAGTTCTCATTCTCATATGGACATTCAAGCCACCATATATTCTCCATGATAGGTTGAGTTGGTGGGTATATGGTAAGATTTTGTATAGAAAGTCAATTTGAGATGGTCATTTCACCTTCTCTACAGCCAATAAATGCATTGGATGTGGCCAACCAAGGTCTTACCAAGATAATGGGATGCCCTTTAGCAGGATCCTTTGAATGAATGACAAGAAAGTCTATTGGGTATTCCCGTGAGGCCAATGTAACTATGATATCATCCAAGATTCCTTCAGGTATAACCTTTTTCTTGTCTTCTAATTCCAAAATAGTTGGGGTAGGCCTAAGAAGAGATTTTAATTGTAATTCCTCCAAGGTAGTAACAGTCATAACATTAATGGTTGCCCCTAGGTCTATGAGAGTGTTTCCAATGGGAAAATTATTAATGGTTGTTGTTATTACGAGGTTTCCTAGGTTCCCATACTTTGCCACCCTAGGCTTCTCTAATATGTATCCAGAGAATTCTCATATCAAATGTATTGTTGGAGGATCCTTCTGCTTCCTACCTGGTTTCTTGATACACAATTCTTTGACCACCTTACTGTAAATTGGAATGTCCTTTATGGCTTGTAACAAGGAAATTTTGACGGCCTTTGTAATCTGTGAAGACTCATTTTGGGGAAGCTTTGGTTCAGAAGTTTCATCTTATTTTTCTTCCCGGATGACTACTAAAGGCCTCTGTCTATCTATAAATTTTCCCGAATTTAGTTGAATCTCATGTAATGGAACAAGAGAAATAACATATGTCGGGAAGGTTTGCATCTCAACATTGTGAAGAGGTTGAGTTGGTTTGCTATTTGGGTTAGGCACCGGTTGTGTCGGTAATAATGTTGGTCTTGGGGAGCTTGTATTCTATTATTTTTGGGGTTTGTTTGGAATAGGAGGTAAAGGTGGGGGAACAAAACCTGGAAAAAGTTGTGGGATGTTCGGTGGAAACTGGGGGTAAGGATGAGTGGGAATAGAGACATGTGGAGCTTGAGTGCTTCCTTGGGTATGCCCTCCTCTCCATCCTTGTAGCCAAGGATGGTGATACTATGTAGACCAATTTTCCAATTCAGTGATTTCCATTGTTGGGGTTGTTGATAATAGGGTGGAACTTGAGGTGGTAGATCCTGATATGTCGGTTGACTCCTAGGCTACCATGGCCTCCTAGGTGCATAAGAGGATTCCCCAGGATCCCCACTTCTGTAAATGGCTAATAAACCGAGCAGTGATGCGCATTTTTCAGTTGGGTGGTCTTCAGTGCAGAAGCCACAAACTGAAATATTGTCTAATGGGCATTCCCTTGAGGAATGCTTCCCCCTGCATCTTGGACAAAATATGCACATTGTTGCATTCTCCTCCCCCTATTTTTTTTTAATCTTTAGGGTGTCCAACTAGGAACCTATTTTTCTTAAGATATCGGTTTTGAAGTTCTCCAATAGGTTTCCTATCTCTACCCTTCTGATACCACCTGAATTAATTGTTTTTAGGTTTCTACTATAAGGATCCCGAACACTCTTCCCAGTTTTGGCTCTACTCCTCAAGTAATTTCTACACATTTCACAAATTTCAGTAAATGGTTTATGGAAGATGTCACCTGATGCCATCAAGTTAAGTGTCTCTAGGTATTATTTTGACATTCCTTTAAGGAAAAGAGTCATGACTACATCATCTGGTAGGTCATGGTATTTCAATTTCTTTGCGGTATAGGCAAACCGTTCCATGTAATCCTCGAGACTCTCATCCTCTAACTGTTGGATTTTAAAAATATCATTACGGGAATCCTTGGACTTGCAGTAGTCTTGATATTTTTAAAGAAATATAGCTTTCATGTCTTCCTAAAACCTAATATTGGACTCTCCTAACCCCATGAACCATCTTAGTGCAGAATCCTTGAGGGCGGCGGGAAAAAGTTTTAATTTCTGGGCATCTTTCAAGTAGTTGTATCTCCTACACAAGATGTCAAACTCAAATAGGAAGGTATTCAGGTCTTCACTGCTTTTACCATAAAAGGTGGGCAGTGTCGAGAGTGGAATGTTCTCCATATTGACATTTTGTGTGGTATCCAAAATTGGAAACCCGAAGGCGGTTTCTGTTTGCTTTCCAACTTCTTCTCCCTCATCGTGTCTTACATGGTTGTGATCCTCCTGATCATCCATACTGGTTTGGTTTCCAAAGAGAGATTACCTAAATGGTTTTATCCTTGAAGATAACAAATTATCCCAAGGTTCTTGTCTAGGAAGGGTATCCCTTCGATGGGAAGATTTATCTACTGTTTGGATGTCCGGGACTTTACTCGAGCCGGTTGAAACTATTGGTGCCAAAGTTTTTGTTTCAACTTAGCAAACAATTATATTGGTTGAACTACCAAAGAGATAATTCACATGTTCAGGGTCAATGATATCTACAAAGTTAGAGTCCCCTAATGGTGGTGAAAAAGCAAAGGTTGTGTTGGTTGGTTATGATGAAGCCCCGAGTGGTCTTGCCTCATGTCCCACTATTGTTGACGTTTCAATTTTCTGCTCTATAGTGCTCACGGCATTGGTCTCTTCAGAGACTTCTTTAGCTCTTTGGGTTGATCTAACCCTTATTTTTCAATATCGATCTGTGGAGTTTATGGCTGGAGTGTTCCTTCCTCCAAAAAGGTTAGAAGGAACCTTGATCGGAAGTTTTGGTTTGGTTTTAATGTATCTACCCTTTGGGTCCCTAGGTTTGTTCATGAAAGTAGTAAAAAAGAAAAAATACAATTGGGTTTGGGGGAACCTGCTATAACAGATGTGCAAGTTCTTACCTCTCATCTTAAAGTTCCCCCACCAACAAACTAATGCTAAGGTTCAGAAATTATCTACTTCCTAACTATTTCCTACCTTAAGACAACTCCCCGGCAACGGCACCAAAAATGATGGGTATTTTATATGTCCTAATTCCCTCATTTAAATTTTCAACCTGAGGTAAGTAAACTTAGATTTGTGGCACTGTATGAGCCAAGGCAGAAAAGCTAATGGAAGGATTGTCTAGCTAAGGAGATGGTCTACCCTAGGGATCAACACTCTATCCAATTTACAATTCTACTTTCTAAAGAGATGACTTTTCAAATCTAGTTAATTAGCACCTTCTATGTAAAGCAACCTTCGACTAATAAGTTTCAAGCAAGTCTAGAATTGTAACTATCTGCTCTAAGTAACCTTAATCAATGGATTGTTTGACCTATCTCTAAACAAACAAATACAAGTGATCTATTTCAAAGCTATTTAATCTCTCTTTAAATAAACAACAGCAAGTAAGTTATTTATGAGTTATTTGATCTGTCTATCTCTGAGCAAGTAGGTAAGAAAGTAAACAATTACTCTATCAAAATTATTTTGACAAGTGAACTATATTCTTAAAAAGAACTCATAACTATTTCTATCTTGCGAAGAATAAATTTTAATCTACTTAACCAAAAGTAGAAGTGTTATGGCTGTATTCAAATTCTAATTGATCAAAACTATTTCTATCTTGCAGTAAAAACAAGGAAAGTATTCAAAGGTGATGATTGTGTCTTCAGTGTCGAATAACATCACGATGGCATCTGACTATTAGTGACAGTTCAAGTGGAATTAATTCAATGTTGACTTCTACAGAGAAATGGAAAGTATGGATAAGGAAATCTAAAGAAAGTTTTTTCATCATAAAAGAAACACTAAGTATTCTTGGAATCCATGTGATCTCTAAACAATGTGAATCAAACATCAACTACTAAAAAGTACTCTATTCAAAATCACTAACTCAAGCAAAGCTATAAACACATAGACTCATAATTAAAAATCCTAATTCAAATTCACTATGTGCAAACCTCTAACTCTTGACTAATGCCAACTAGAAATTACAACTCAAATTCATAATTGTGATTTCATAATCTAAAATGAGCTAATCTATCGTTATAAATCATACTTCAAAATCAACCAAATTTCTATTAAAAATCACAATCCAAAATCTATTTCTATCCTTTCATATTGAGGCAGAATCAACAAACAACATAGACCTACAGAGAATAGTTGAAATTGCAATTAAACCTATCTAAGTTAAAACTATCAAAACTTAAAACAACTAATCTGTCAAAGATACAAATAAACCAATCTAAACTAATGTTCTGTCAAAATTATTAGAACTAAAGTAATTAATCTATCAAGACTTCAATGAGCCTATCTAAATTAGTATCCTGCAGGGTAACTTATAGCTAAGAAGAAAAAGACATAACACTACAATTAACCATCTCCTACAACCTACAAACAAGATATAATTATTAACACACAACCATGGACGTCCCTTTATGATATACACAGTTCAATCAAGCAATCTATAATTAAAGAAAATGGAATTAGATAAGCAATTTGTAATTAACATAGACACACAGCAGCAATTAAAATTGAGAAATTCATACAGTAAAAAGACAATTTCAAAATCTAAGTGAGAAACAAGATGAATGCAAATATGTACTGATATACACAATCACCCAGACCACTAGTGGGCCCCCCAGCAGGTCGTGGCTACACTCCAATAGGAAAACACAGAGGCTAAATCAATGCAATATTGTCATTAAACATGAAAACAGAGTATAGAACAAAATCGGAGATAATCTTTCTATCAAAACAATAAAATTTGTCTTTCAGTCGTGCTACAAGTAGTGGTATTTATAGGTGATTACAGCTTGAGAGGTTGACCAATGGAAGGGTCGACCTTCTCTAAAGATAGTAAACTCATTAAATGAGTTCTAACGGCAACATCTTCTAACAATCTTGTGAGCCACTCAGTGATTGTTGCAACTGCCCAATCTGAGGTGTGTCGATCTCTGTAGCTGGAGGGCACGAGGGGGCACAAAACCCAGATCCTTGATTCGTCCATCAAAGGTCGCCAATGTACCAACCGCCAACTTCAATGCGCTCTGAGTGTTGGAGTGTGACGGATGGAGTGTTGGATCAAGTGTTGAACGGAGTGTTGGATGAGGTACCGAATGGAGTATCGAATCGCGATTCTTCTCTATTGCAAGAAAATCATACGTTAGATCTTCATAAACATTTAACTGAGCTAAATTGGTCACAAAAATCATTGCAAAAACGTCAATTATACATACCTGGTGCGAATTCATGGTGAATTGATATATAAACCTTTGAGAATCCTTCAAAATGGTTAAATGAAGCATAGCATGTGTAATATCCCATGCAAAAAGGATTTGATCATCGAAATAAAATAATCAAAACACGAACCCAACATGGACCAAAGTCAAATTTAGATATCCCCGATGAAAACCATACAAAAGGACTCTGACAAGAAGTAAAAACTGAACTTTAAAATTTGGATCAGCTTGTCACAGACTACTACCAACTTGACTCTCTAAAACAAGCATCTGAATGATATGGTTCAGCTTTGAACCTTGTTGTCTATAATAGGACCCTTAATATTGATTTATCCTTCTATTCTCCACTTGTTCTTCCTTCTCATTTGGCTTTTATGCATTTCAAATCAGTTGAATTAGGTCAACTACTTCCTTTAGTTAAGTTAATGAAACTTAACTAATTTTAGTTTAGGGAAAGTAATAATAATAATAATAGTTAAGGGTCTTTATTTAATAATAACTAAGTAGGTTGGACCCCTTGTGACTCTTTTTTATTCTTTACAAAAATAAACACAATTAGATAACTATTTAAACACATGCCTCATTGTAGCTCCCATAAATATTTCCAAAATTTGAATATTAAATATCAGAAATAATTCAAATCATATTCAAAACATGTAATAATCACATTATCCCCAAAAAAATAGCTTGTTGTCCAAAACTTTATGCACTCCATTGTCTTCAACAAATCAACCATAAATACATAAATCAAAATCCATATTGGTCACTTTGAGAGGCAATCCTTCTTCTGTCACTGATGTCCCTTTGGACTTCTCAGAATTAGCCTTAGGTTGATTCGAACCTTGAGGCTTAATCTCACTAATAACATGGGATAAATCGTCCCTCGGGTGCATACGGGAGGACAGTGATTTTGATGAGTCATTTGAAGGAGAAAAGGGGGAAGCAGCAGCTTTACCTTTGTCTTGCACATGGGGAACCTCAGTTTTAAGTCGTTTGCTAACATAAGAGGACTGAACAAGTGAGTGTACAGGGGAAATTTGAGCATTAGGATTTATAGGTGGAGGAGGAGGAGGAAATGACAAGTTGGGCCAGTCACGATGGTGGGAGACTGTCGGATGGACAATCTCCTGCCATCCATCATTCTCAGGAACTTCTAGTCGCAGAGATACGTGATGGGGCACGGAAATACCAGGGATATTTTGAGGCTGGAAAGGAGGCCTCTCTAGTCTAGGATGAACTATCCCTTGCCCAATCCAATAGAAGAACCCATCTTGAAACAGTCGGTTCAACTCTTGAGGATCGACATCAAAATGAATTGAGAATCTGGGCCTTCTAGGCCCTCTGTTCCAGTTACCTCTTCCCCTATTGTTTATTCTATGACTTCCTTTGCTGGATAAACTCATCCTGTATGCAGCAATTCATTAGCAACTAGCCCTTAATAGACCATACATGACATTTTGTTTATATGAAAAAAAGATTAGCTCAGAAATTAACATAAGACCCATGCAATTCAATCCATAATAAATAATTTAATAATTTCCAAATGAGCAAGGGGTGAAATAGAGTTCATGGGATATCTGGAGGATTGTAATGAGTGAAAAAGTGGTAGCATGACAGCGAGTAAGAAAATGAGTATTGTTCAACAATTCATTAAATAACTGACTGTGCAATCAATACCAAAATATATTAGGTGCCACCTATTTCTATGTCATATATTTACCACTGTCATACGAAGTTTTTAATTTATTTATAGAACAAGGCATGTAAAATGAAATTGGGATCGTGAGGGGGGTATAATGAGTGAAAAAATGATAGTATGAGAAGGAATAATACAGATATTTTTCATAAAAAAAATAAATTAAATCAAACAACACCCATAATTATGTTCAGACCACAATCCAATAAGAATCCACTTTAAAAACCAAAATCATTTAATTGTCACTTAATTGCAGACAGAATGCCTACTGACTTCAAATAAAAGACAATTTAATTGCTCAGAATTCTTCAATTATATCACTCTTTGTATCTCATACAATATTTATGCAATATCATAATCACATCATTGCCAATTTTATCATAACATTATAACTCTTTGAACCATAGTCTTCCATGCTTCAATGCTAAATCCTCTCCCTTTTAAAACAAAACATAATATGCACAGTGATTCCAAACATCCACATCCAATATTCATTCCTTGAAATCAAATAATAATAGACCCAGTATTAACCACCAACAGTCGACTTTCCATCACTGTTTGACATAATTCACTGCATTAAAACTCATAATTGAGCCCCGATTCAATCACACAAGTCTTCAACAATATAATCGACACAAATCTTGATTCAATAATAGCATTTAACCAATATCATGCAACTCTGAGCCTGAGTTTTTTGAAAATCGAACATGTACAGACTTCCTTTCAAATAATTACCCTACAATTGACAAAGTCAAAATAGTGTCTGAGAAGAACAGAACCACATCGTGCGCGAGGATAACAGAACCACATCATGCACGTGTCTTTTAAACTTTGATGGGGCCATGATCATGCTAGGGTTTAACACAACAATGGAGGGAATAACAATAAATCGACCAAATGGAAAGTCCTCGGGGTTGTAGATAACCCATGGCCCCTTTCTTTTTCAAACAAATTTATCACAAAGAGGTAATAACAGAGGCTCGATCAAGAGATGATCTTTGAAGTCAGAGATATATCATACTCCTTTTAAAATTTTATTGCAGAGATGTAACGAGAGATGGCTTATCCAAGAAAGAGTCTTCGAAAACAGAGATCACTTGTGGCCTCCCTTTCTCTTAAAATAAGTTATCATAGAGAAACAACCACAGGTAATCAATAAGAGTCTTAGAAGAACAGAGAGTTCATGCTCTTTTAAAATCACCACAGTCGTTTAACTTATAACCCAAAAACTTGACAGTGAGGGTAATCAAACATAATAGTCAGCCACCTCCAATGGATAAAGAGGGGTGAATTCTTATAACACTGTGGAAAGAATTATCGAGCATTATTTGTGGCCACCCAACACATATATAGGCTTCCATTCAAAGTTATGGGCGATACAAATATTCGGCTGTGCAACGCTTTCGTCAATAGTGACAGTGAAGTAAATGTTATAGCAAACGATAGCTCGAGGCTTGGCCAAACAAAGCAAGAAAAGTGCAACTCTCAACAGTGGCATTGCAACATGGAGGAACGCATCATAACAATGACCAAGACAAAAATAAGTGACAACAACTAATACCCTGACTGGTGGTAAAAACCCGCAAAATGAAAACTCAGATCTTGTTACACCAATGTCATAATTTTCCACATAGAACCAGAATAAAACCCCAAGCTGACCGACACATTTTAAACCAATAACCAATGCACAGGATTCACACAGCAATAAAATTCATTCCTTCCTTTTAAAATGCCAACATTCCAGAGTATTCACAGAAGAAAACATAAGCACAACACTGATACACAGTCAAAACGTAAGAACAAAACACAGACATCATGCAATCCTGAGCTAAAAAATCGATCCATAACACAGAGGGAACATCATGGATGGAAAGTAAAGAAGCCATACCTGGAAATCTCACTTGAGGGTGTTGATTATTTGGGTTGGTTGTCATTGATGTCAACCCTTGAAGAAAGACTGGTAGCAAATTTCGGTAGCACAAAGGTTTGGGTAATGGACCCAAGTTTGTTTGATGGATAATGGTATGATTTTTTATATATTTGTAGGTAAGACTATTCTATATGTATATTACATGTCATGCCATTTCCGATGGTATGTGGAACATCACATAACTCCTCACGGTTAGAGAGTTATGGCCATGTGAAGTTGGAGAAAGGTTTGGGAAATGGACCCAAGTTTGTTTGATGGATAATGGTATCAGTTTTGATATATTTGTAGGTAATAATATTATAGATGGATAGTACATGTCATGTCATTTCCAGTGGTATGTGGAACGTCACACAACTCCTCACAGTTAGAGAGTTATGGCCATGTGAAGTTAGAGAACCCTCATGAGTCATCTAGAAGCCCCAAAAGATCAAAGTGGTTTAAGAGATTTTAGAAGGTAGATAATAAAGTGAAGTGATGAGTGTACTATAAGTCAAAGTGAATACAAAAGAAATTATTTAAATAATAAAGTTAATGGAGAAATTACTAAGTGGACAAGTGGTTAGAAGTGGATTAACCCTAAAATAAGGAAATTGGGTTAAGATGGTTAAAAGGTAACCCCTTGAGGAAGCTACATGAAAGTATAAATAAGAGGCAAGGCTCTCTCATTTTAATCACACTTGAGAATATTGAATATTTACAAGTGACTGAGGTAAAAAAAAGGGTATCTAAGTCGAATTTCAAAGGGAAGGTGACATAAAGAAGGTCGAAATTCAAGGGAGAATAAATTATTTTGATGATGTTTTCTAAGGTATTTTATTTACAGGTCATCTCACCATTTTTGCAATAAATTTTTTCTAGAATGATTCAGACTGTGAAATTGGGAGGCCATTGAGGAAACATATCCAAGTAGTTGTGATACAAATTTCATCTTGTGGTTCGTCGTATTTTTGGAGTTACACACCGTGGAAAATAAGGTTTGTGGCTAGTCCTGAAACTAGTCTAAAACAGGTGTTTCGAGTAAAAATGTCACAACTTCTTCATAAAAGATCCAAATTCAATAAGACCAAATGTATTGGTTAGATTATAGTCTGTATTATTCTGTATAGAATTTTCAAATCCATACAACAAATATTATGTGTGGGGCATGCTCTACAAGTTCGCTCTCTAGAATAAGCCAGAATTCAGCAAGGTAAGTCATTTTTGCTATAACTCTTTTTCTGAGAGGTTCCACGTAGTGAAATCTGGAGGAATTGCATAAAAGACATTGAAGAACATTGTGTACCATTTTCAGATCTTTATTCATTACAGGTACATAGTTATGATTATTGCAAGTTAGGGTTTTTGACTAATCAAAAATTAGTCATGTGAGACTAAAGTAAAGTTTGATGAAAATGCTAGTCTCTTGTTATTAAAGTTAAGGAAGGTTTGCAGGTATGTGATCATATACACCAAGTCTATTACAGAGTTACAAATCATATTTGGATGATGAAATTGATGAGGGCTTTTGGTTGAGGTATGTTACAGATAGAGGTTGTATAATAGTGAGGTTCTAGCACATGGTTTGATGTAATGGTTTATGGTATTTGGTTATGGATAGTGTGATGTATTGCTAGAGAAATTTTTATGGTTATATTGGTATATGTATTTGGTAAATTGTTGAGATACATGTTGGGTACATGGTTGAGACAAGTAGTTGATGAGTCGGCACATACATGAGGTGTATAGTTGATGATGTTGGTGCATCTTGATGAGTCATAGTTTATGTGTATTTGATGCATGATTGGTACATATTTGGTGCATAGTTGATGCACTCGTTGATGGTACAGGTTGGTGCACGGTTGATGCACTTGTTTATGGTACAGGCTGATTACAGGTTGAGGTACAGGTTGGTGCATGGTTGATGCACTTGTTTATGGTGCAGGCTGATTACAAGTTGTTTGGTATAGGTTGGTGCATGGTTGATGCACTTGTTTATGGTACAGGTTGATTACAGGTTGATTGGTATAGGTTTACATCGGTATATCTCACAGTGATAATGTGACAGTGGTTCCATCATTCTACTTCTACGTCAGGGTGGTTGAACGGGGCAAGCACAGGTGGCTGTAGTCACCTTCTGGTTGTAGTCGAAGAACATAGGGGATTGTAGCCTCCTTTTGGCTGTAGTCAGAGAATAGGGGAGTTGGAGTTTCTCTCGAGTTGTAGCCTGAGAAACTAGGAGGTTGAAGCCTCCTTCCAGTTGCAACTAAAAAACAAAGGAAGATGGTGCTTCCAATGAATGTAATTCTTAAAGACATATAAGAAAAAACGTTATGTGTTTTTCTCCCGCTTTGGGTTTCCACGTAAAATATTGGTGTATTGTGTATGTGTATGATTTCTCATTTGTTCATTGTTTATTTACTCTGCAACTATTGGATGATAATACTACGTTGATATAACACTTGCATTTTATGGTGAAAAATAATTAAATTGCTTTATTATTGATTCACCCCCCTCTCAGTAATCCAACAGAGGGAAGAGTTGAACTGTGTTTTCCTTTCAAAACCAGAAATCGCGGAGCCTCCACAACCACCAGAGCCGAAAAACCAAATGCAACTATGGCTAGGGTGACGGGGTCAAGGTTTGTTTGAGTGACATGCAGTACATGCATGTCGCTTCCTCCCCCAACCCTATTCAATTCAATGTACAAGCCAACCCATAACCATAACATCAACCATTAATTCAAACACATATCAATTGCTATGTTCAATGCTATATCCATTGCATAGTGCGCCACCCTGAATCATATCAAAACTTTAAAAACAACCATATGTATAATGTTACCATATATGCTTCACATACAATCCTTTAACCAAAGCGCATAGTCTAGCAACTAGGTCTGTCACCCTTTCATTTGTGTCAATTGTATATACCTTAAGGTTTGTCCATAGTTTTTCCCTCTTTTTGTTTTAAGCTCCCATCTCATCCTTTAACATAAAATCATATATATATATATATATATATATATATATATATATATATATATATAATCAATCAATGTTTAATGCATAACATAACAC
>JASDQU010281679.1:0-14673 GCA_032191745.1 Picea mariana
ATTGTGAGGTAATCTAGAAAAGCATGAAGCTATCCTAGATTGAACATGTGGGCATGTATGGGCCCGTTACAAACCTTTAAACTCTCCTAGTGTTTTGATCTAAGAAAGAAAAATTTCAACCACTATTCTATCTTTGTAGCATGTGGGCATGTATGGGCCCGTTACAAGTTTAAAATGTGTTTGAAAAAATGAAACTAAGAGGGGTCCCAAAAGGGCCGTTGTCCTCTCCTAAAATGGTTTAAAACTTTTGTTAAGGGAGATGAGATTGTTTTCACAATCCTTTTCTGTTTCTCAAGATCGCTTGGAGGCGCGAGAGAAGAGCATACTCAACGATTGCTACTTCAACTTCAAGTCCCAAATGTGAGTTAAGACGTGATTAACTATGATTTTCCACTTATGTTATAGGTCAAAGAAAGCCATCCATGTGGAAAAAAGCAAATAAGGGAAATTGATTTTTATCCTCCTAAGTGCCTATGTGTGCTCGACTAACCCCTTTATATGATGAGAGGACTAAGTGTAATGTGGCTTTACAACATTTTTGACATCATTTTTAAGAAGGAAGATGACCTTCCCCACATCCAAAGGACTTCCAAAGTGAAATTTTTTTCAAAATGTGTGGCCCCTAGTGTAGACAGGCGTGCACAGAGCGCTGGTGCACAAAAAGAAATGAGTCAGAAAGCGCATGCGCTCAGAGAAAGGCTGTTACGAAAGCGCATGCGCGCACGATGCGTGTATGTGGGGTGGAATACCTGCGCACCTGTGACAAACGACCGAGAAAGAAAATACAGATGGATTTCTCCCAATTCTCTTGTGAATTGACTGGTTAGCAGGTCAGCAGAGGCCGGTTTATTCACCTGCAAGTTAAGAAAACTAAAAGAAGAGCAAAATAAACCCAAAAAAGGTAGGAATTGATACCTTATCCCCAGTATGGTCGCCAATCTATTTGCACCCTCTTCATCACCTTGGTGAGAAAATGAGAGGTTCTTACATGCCCAGTTGGGTCTTGCTGAGCATGACAGATGTAGAGGAAAGAGTTAGAGAAAGAAAAACAAAACTATAAGCAAGAATTAAACTAAAACAAACTAAAATTATAAGCATATGGGTATTGAAATAACAAACACAAAAAGACCAATATCACCAATGTTTTTAGGCTGATCTATTGATGAAATCAAAGCACAATGAAGAAAGGGGACTATGAGTCCCTTCTTCCTCCAATGGAAGGCTCTTGAACCCTCACAAACTTGCTCTCCTTACAAGAAAAATAAAAATGGTGATGAAAGAACTCCTTTGCAAACCCACTCAATGGAGAGGTGAGTTGCTCAATGAAATGGTGCCCAAGTGGTCTTGTCAAGGATTGAGTCCTTAAAACAATCTAGGTAGCATAACATTACATGAAATTCCTTCAGAAAATGAGGTTTCTTCATGGCTTTTTATAGCATTGCATTGGGTGATTATGTAACTCCTTTTTAGTGTGAAGAGAGGCTCTTTAGGGATTTATTAGATCTTTGACCAGCCTACCATGCGGATTCATCTCAGATTTGAGGGTTAAATCAGATTGGGAGCTGATCCATAAGTGGTTGGGAGGCCAACCAATTCAATAAATGCACCGTTTAGCAGGTGCGTGGGTTTTTGTGCCAACAACCGCACATAGTGTGTGCATGCGTGCATGATACGTTCCTGTTACGTGCATGGTATGTTCTTGTTACGCGCATATGCGCGCGCACCCAACTTTTGTAAAGAGCTCTTCAATTTTTGGTTACTTTGTATAGTTTTTGACCTTTTTGGAATGCTGTGAAATTAATTCAATGCCATGAATGACTTCATTACTGTTTGATGATGCTTGAGTTCTTGTCGCCATGTGCGGATGAAATTTCAGTGATAACACGTTGTATTGACGACCACGCATTTGCAGAAGAATTTCTTCTTCTCTAGTGAGGAGGATATTACGATCTGCTGGATTTCCAGGGTGGGTGGTCCCTGGGTTTTGATATTGTCCCATTTCTAGTGGGGAAGGGTGTAACTCTTGTTGGGTACTCATCATGCCTTGGTGTGGAATAGGGGTTTTCAACATGGCCTGGGGTGGTTGTTGCAAATAATGTTGTGGGGCATGCAAAGGGGTAGGCGACGTTGGAGGAGGTGGCTCTTTCATGGAGTATTTAAACCATTTAAAGTTGGAAATTTGGGGGTAATGGTGGTTATAATGTCCATGCTCACCACAAAGGGTGCAAGGGAAGTTCGTATGGAGGTTTTGTTCTTGTTCCTCCCTTGGTGTTTGTTGGTATTGTCCCCTTGACGATTATGGTTTCCCTGATTCTGATTGCCTCCAATAGGTTGGTTTAGTTGGGGGTTATTTCCCCCTAGTCCTGGGTTATTGTTGCTTTAGTTTTTTCCTTTCTTCTTTTCATTCTTTGACTGATGGGCTGGATTTTTCGTATTCAACTATTCAAAAGTATGAATTTATTGAACAAGAGAGGGTTGAAAAATGTTAACACCGACGTGTGGTTGTCTATGTGGAGGTGAAACCAACTGTGGAGGACCGGGAAATGGGAAATATAGATTTTTTTGTGGTAACGATCCATAGAGCACATAGGGAGGTGAGGCTCTTTCACTAGTTCCTAGTTTATATGTTGAGGTAGAAGGGGAGCCATAACTTGGTTGAGAGGTTGGGTGCATCATGGGTGTCGGCAAGGGTCCACTCATGGGTTGAGGGGGGGTACCAGGATATGGTTGTTGGTAAGGGGGAGGATGGTAATAAGATGTCCTTCCATATGTCAGGAGATATTGGGGTGCATCGTACATAGGTGGTGGTTGAATGTATGTATTGTGGTGTGTCATGGTACCAATCAACCCATCTGCAGCATGAGACATGCCAGGTTTGTCCTGGAAAAATGGTACAGGTCTGGGTGCATCAGGTAATACTGTGTATAAGTAACCTGAATGAGCATAAATGAGGTCTAACGATTGAGCCTTTCTTATGGCTTCCTCTTCAGATTGGGGGAAGGTGGATTCCACATCTTTGGAAAGTATAGAGACGAGTGATTTTAGAAACCAATCAAGACGTTGTTCTTTCATGGTTTCTTCTTTACATGAACTACATTGCTGACGCCATTCGTGGATGTGGTTGGAAATATGCATAGATGAGGTTTGTTTTCACTCAGAGAGAATTTCTAAACCAGTGTCATGACGAACTGGTAGTTGAAAAAGGGCCAAAAAGGCTTTGGCCAAGGATTCAAAAGTCACATGGGACCTTGATTTTTTGTCCACATACCATTTGGATGATAGACCAAGGAGTGTTCATTGAAATAACCTTAAGTGGATGGAGTTATCCATGATGATATTTGAAGAGAACCATAAGTGGAAGGTCATGACATGGTTGGTAGGATCTTCCCTCGATTTTCCTTCAAATTTTGGAATATATGAAGGTAGTTTGGTAGGCATATTGGGCCATGTGGGGTCATGTAATATAGGATCATTCATTAGTTTACTCAAATCAATAATGTTGAGAGACACCAAATATGGCATGGGTGGTGGTGGAGGAGGATTAGTTCCAGCCATGGTGTGAGTAGATAGTGGACCTGACCCTTGAGGGGGATTTGGTGGGGTTGTACTTCTTCCTTGAGAAGAAGTTTCCCCCCTATTGTTACACATTATTTTCATCATCCCTATGATCATTAATGATGTAAAACTATCTGTTTCCTTCAGAGGGGTCAGTGGCTTGAGTTCCTAAAGAAGGAAGGGAGAAGAACTTTTCCTGAGAAAAGAAGTTGCATTTTCCTTTGTAAAAACCCTATAAAAAGGGAGGTTCTCAGGTTTCTATATAGGAAGGGTGCGAGAATGACTAATTCTCACAGGTTGCACCATAACTGGGTTTCAAGAGGTTCGCAGGTTTCTCTATAGACAGGGTGCGAGAATGCCTACATGTGGGAAAAACAAGAATTTTCTCGAATCTTCTAGAAGGAGAAACTTCCATGGTGAGGTGGCATCTGAATGGTTTGGATATTACTCGCTTTCATGATTTGGTGGGATCATCCTAACATCCTCACCTTATCCTCTTCATCTTATAAAAGGAGAGAAGCTCTCACGAAGAAAGTTATCTTTTGAAGCTTGGATTGGGCTAAGTTGGATTTGGCTTGGAATGATTAGCTTGGTTAGAGTGGTTTTGAGTTTTGCCTTTGTCAAGATAGCTTGTGAATACTATTAGATCTATGCTCTCAGAATCCTTGGAGAAAGAAGTGTGTGGGGAACGAAGGAAATTTGGAAGGGACCTTACGAAATCAAGGCCATGGTTGTAATCTCTCTTCCACATTTAATATGATACAGTTATATGATTCTTTCCTATAAAGCTTGTTGTGTTTTATTGTATGATTCCTTGATCACATACATAGGTTTATATTGAGTTTATGATATTACTATCACTTTGGTTGGTTGTGTTCTTTTGTAGGATCATCATTGTATGAGCATTGGAACAGAGCTAGGATGGCGATGGCAAGAGGAAGTCACATTTAAACGATATGTCACCCATCCCTCTTTGGTTGGTAAATTCAATATCTAAAACTTGAGGAAAGCATCATGTTCTGGTGTGTTTTGTTCTAGATATAGGCAGATATAGGGAGATCAGTTAGTGTCCGCACCTACTGATTAGTCCGATAACACCTACCTCCTTGTGAAGGAGAGCTAGTGGATGGGTGGCCTTGGTAATTGTATCCAAGTAAAGTGGAACCAAGAAACTCTGATTCAAAAATGGTGGCACTCACAGGTGTGTGAGATGGTTGAGCCGATGAGTCTGCAAAGACTAGGAACTCCTCTGAGAATAGGAGGGATATTTTGCAAACCTATAGAAATTTGGGGATTCTTTGGGTCCTCTATGATGTCTGAATAAGAAAGTGAATGTGTGAAAATGGTGATGAGAGAAATAAATGAACAAGAGACTTGTATAATTTCGACCTTCACAATATAACTCACAATTGCATGTAATCCAATGAGCATCATACATAAATCAATTGTAAATACGCATACATGTGGGTAGGTGGGTTTTTTCCGTGTGGGGGAAAAAAATAAATAAAATGCATGTGTCATAAAAAACCTATCGTCGTTCCTCTCAAATAGCAATGGACCTTCCAAGAGCACTCAAGAATGGGGTCTGAAGGCACCGGAAGAGGAACTAGTTAAGGATGAAATAATCGGTTATAATGAGGGGTAGAGGGTGTATATCCTGAAAGATATGGAAATATTTCCCTATAGCCACACAAAATATGATCAAGGTGCAATTGCAGCCCACAATTTCCACCTGGGTAGATGTTCTAAAATTTGGCCACTAGGTACCTCGGTCAAAGTGTGACATTTAGATTTTTAGCCTCATAAATGGGTCACAGGTTGGATCCCTTCCAAGAGTTGGGTGACTCAATGGGGGATGCATAGAACAACCAGACCTTGTCCTTAAACCTTTCAAGGGTATCTCCCTACCTTATGATGTAGGAACACTTGACTTGGAAGATTTTAAAGTTCTTTGTTTGTCAACTTCTAATGATTGAAAATGTGAGAACCAGATAATGGGGGGTTATTTGGATGCCTACCGCAGAGATCCTACCTAGAATAAAAAAATTATTTTGGCACCTCATGTGGAGGAAAACTTAGTGATTTTTTAGAAATGTTTTAGATGTGGTGGGTTGATATATTGGGGGTGTTAACCAATCTCATTTGAATTAAGTGGGTGTGGATAGTTTCTTGAAAAAATAGTGGGATGTTTCAGAATTCCTTCAGAGAAAACCTACTTCAACCTCCACAATTCAAGATGGAAATTATGTGAGTGAGGAGTGACTTTGTGTGTGAGAAAGTGATAAAATGTGACAAATTTTAATAAGTTAGGTGTGAATTTGCAACATGTGGACTTCCTGTGGTCCTTACAAATCTTTGTTACCTATCTTACTAAGTTTCATTGGTACAAACTTGCGGAATTTTAAAATCCCTAAACAACTAGCATGTGGACATGTGGGTCCTTACCAATCCTTTAAACACACTAATATGGTTTATACTAAGAAATCTTGAAACAATATCCTAGATTTCAAGCATGTGGGCATGTATGGGCCAGCTACTTTGATCTTTAAACTCACCTAGTGATGTAAACTAAGAAATAAATTTCAAGAAACTATCCGAAGTTTGCAAATTGTGGGAATGTATGGGCCCTTACAAATTTAAGATGTTTTCAAAAAGAAAATAAGAGGAGCCCTAGGGGGTCTTTGTCCTCCCCTAAATATTTTTGTTAAGGGAGATGAAATGTCCCCTTAACCACCTTTCTGATTCTCAAGATCACTCTATGGTGTGAGATAAGAGCATACTCAATGATCAAAGTTGATTTATGGTCCCAATGCAAGTGTTTTCATATGTGATAGCAATACCCTCAACTTAATTTTTACAAACCAAACAAGCCATCCATGTGGAAACCATAGAAAAAGAGGAGAATATGTGGTTCATTTTACCCCCTAAGTGCCTATGTTTATCTAAACTTTCATATGGGAAAGGAGTCTAAGTGGAGTGAATTTAAAAATTGCATGAAAGCAAGATTTTGAAGGCTAGGGGCCTTCAAATTATCACAAAAACTCTTACAATTTTGAAACTCTGGAAATGTGCATGAGTTATAGTTCAAACAGAGGCAGAGTGGGTGCACAGTGCACAGAATGAATGGTAAAGAGAAGACTTTTCAACACACAGTGCGTAGAACAAAGAATCCTTTTGGGTGCACAGTGTGCAAAGTGCACGTCTGTGTTGGAATACCCTCGCACGTTCTGATACACACCGAGGGGAAAATGTTTGAGTGAAATTGTCCTCCAACAGCTTGAAATATAGCTCTTGAAAGGTAAGGCCAGGCCAATTTTGCTACCTGCAAGAAAAATGGATCAAAAAGAAGTGCTCTCTAAGCCCAAATAGGGTGGAAATTGATACCTTTCCCCAGTATGGTTGCCCATCTGTTGTGTCTTTTTTGTCACTTGGGTGAGAAAAACAAGGGCACTTGCATGAATAGTTGGGCCTACTAGACAAGATAGAAGTTAGTGCATGAATTAAAAAAACCAAGCACGCGAAATAAACAAGTAAACAAACTAAAAACAACTAAGGAAATAAAACTAGAATGCATAAGAAACTTCTAGAACCATAAACAATAAACCAATGACCAATATTATGCCACCAATGGATAACCATATTAGTTGGAAAAATTCCATAGATAAATGAGGACTTATGAGTCCCGTCTTCCTCCTTGGGAGGGATCTTGTGTTCCCTAATGGAGAGATCTTCTTACAATGGTAGAAAAGAAAGTAAATGATGAATAAATCAATGCCTATTCCCTCAAGAGGTGAGTGGAATGGCCTATTGGAATGTTGCTAGAATGATCCAAGGAGAAAAGAGGATTCCCAAGGGATGATTGAGGTAGCATAATGATACTATGAAAATTTTAAGTTTTTAGTGTACCCATGGCCTCCATTTATAGCATCTCTTCAAGGAAATATTCAGTTGGTTATTGGTGTGAACATGGGGCCCTTTAGGGCACCCTTTGGTCCTTGACCAACCCCCCATTCATATTTCCATGAGATTTGAAGGTCAAATCAAGTTGGGATCTAGTACATAAGTGGTTGAGGGGCCAACAAGACCCATAAATGTGTCATTCACAAGAGTGTGTGAATTTTCTTGTACACAGTCATGCATAAGGTTCATTTTTAGTCTATGACCTTCTTTAGCCTACTCATTGTGTGCACGCTTCCTTTAGTGAGTTAGCACATGTCAATTGTTTCCCAATTGTATAGTTTTTTCCTCTTGGAAATGCATTTTGGTGTTGCAAGTGAACTAATAGTTGTTTGGCATTGCTATATTTCTGCAATCATTTGCGTGAAATGTTGTGGATAGAGTTTCAGTGATAACAAGGAAGACTAGGGTGAAATATTTGTAAATTGAATGGGAATGATCCATATCATTGTTCAATTATGTAGAAGTATAAGATAGTACCCAAAATTTCATATTGCATTTTTTGCAAATCAATGGGTCATGATGATAAGGATTGTAGAATGCTAGAACTGATGAGAGAAATAAATTTAGACACTTATAGGGTGCAAGAAGGAATTATGACAAGGAAATATTCACCAACATACAACAATATTCAACCATAGTAAAACAATAATAAATTGCAGTACACTAAAATGAAACAACAGTATAACCCCGCATAGTATAACCAGGTACCCCAATACAACACATCACAAGGAGATCGAGGGTGATACAAATGTGGAGGAGAAGGAAAAGGAGGATTTGGACAAGGAAGAGGACCAATAGTGTGCCACAACTTACATTAACTAGGAAATTATGCAAGGGATTTTCCACTTCTACCGATGACGTGTATATACTGTCGTGCAACAGACCATGACACTGAAGACTTCTCAACACTCTTGGGAAAGATCTAGGAAAAAAGGAACGAGAACAACCAAAATTTCCATTGGATCTCTATAGAAGCCAGGGATGATGGGAAAAACATCAATATAGTCACTGAAGGAGGATCCAAGATAGGAGTTGATGCAACAAAACAAGATTAAACTCAACACCAATGAATCAAGAATAATAATGATCCATAGAAGCAGTTTGACACGCAGAGAGAAAAAGAAACATTTAAGGAGGCTATAAATGAGATTCTTAAGAAGAATTATGTGTCTACATAACTCGCCCAACAAAATTAGGACCCACTAATGTACGAGATGCCATATTCAATGGACCATACCAGTAAAAGACAACCTTTAGAGAAATTAAGTACCATAAATAATTTTCTGCAATCCTTTGCTAAGTTATTGAATGATCCATCATCTTTTAAGGTATTAAAAAATATGCTAGAAATATGAAACACAAAGTTAGAAGGGAATTTAGAGAAGAAAACAATTAATCATCCTCATAGAAGAAGAAGGACAAGCAGAGAATTCATGCTAAATTCTAGCATTGGGGATTTCAACATGGGAGATATTATAATGGATTTAGGCTCTAAAGTAAATGTATTTACTAAGAATACATGGTAGTGTATGGGAGAACCCACATTAGGCTATTCACTTGTCCAATTGAAACTAGAAAATCAAAATAGAGTGTTACCAATTGGAAGGCTTAAAGGTGTGACAGTAGATTTGGATGGAGTACACACTATGGAAGATTTTGAAGTAATAGAAATAATATATGGTGCAACACCTTACCCACATTTACTTAGATTGGATTGGGAATTTGATAACCAGGCTATGATCAACCTGAATATAAGGAAAACAAATTTTGAATCAAGTGAATATAGATTCATTGCACCATTGGAGGCTGACACCGATTCACCCCCCCTCTCAGTGTGGTCGTGTAACATACTCGACCCCTAAGTACCCTTTTTAGGGACATGGAATCAAAAATTTTCTTTCCTTAATCATCTTGAATTCTCTTTTTCTCATCAAGAGTTATATAACAACTGCTACCATGCTCGAATACGAGCTTTGGATTGAGAGTTACGCCCTTTGAAAGCTCATCGGGAATTATTGGTCAAGGGCCACGCGGTGCCCACATGGGTTTGTCTCATTCGTAATATCCCAAGGTTCCTTGAAGTCTTGAAGCTCCCTAGATATCCTGCATATATGTTGCAAATCCATACACCGTTAAATATAGCAATGGGACTTCATCCTCATTTAATGTACAAGGTTACGATAATTCAATGTTTTGTGCTTCGACATTGAACACCCATTTTTCTTTCTATGCACATATCCTATGGAGTCTCGAAATCCTGAACTCTTGAAGGACCCAAAAATATTGCCACATGGCTCTGGCCTTCATCCATTTCATCTTATATAAGATACTACACCCCAAAACCCTGGATTTATGAAGCCCAGGAATCCCAAAGGGTCCATTCTTACACACGATGGTGCATTAAATGAAAATACAAAGATAGGTGGGTCATGAGTGCTCTTACCTCTATTAGGCCAAGTGAGTATGAAACAGGGGGGTGAAACACAACAAGGGAAGAGATGAAATGTGGCCCAATCATTGGGTGACACATGTCATGCTCTAATGGGCATATAAGGGTGGTAAAAAGAATGAATAAAGGTGACATGTGGCATGCCAAACAAGGGTCCACATCACTCTAGGTGACTTCAGTGCATGACGTCACTCTAGGATGACATATTATGGAATTTTTATAGCCTCTCCTACGTTTGAGACCACCCAGAGCTTCAAATCATGAAATTCATATAGTGACCTCCCAACACCCCTCCTATCCTATGGTCAATATGTTTCCACATAGACCCATATATCTATGGCCTCCATTTCTTCACAACTTCGATGTTTGAGGTTCTACTGCGTAATACCCTCTTTACTCCTAGAATGGTTAGCATTGGCCTAACCATAGTCTATATCCAACGGTCAAGAGAGATCTTGACATGTCCTCAGATTGACGGTCCTCGTCACTTTGAGACTTTGACATTCGGGGGTTATACTTGTTTAAGACTCCCTATCTCCCATAGTAGTAAATGTCGAACTGACGACAACTTAGATCCAATGGACAATAAAGGTCCCAAAGAATCCTCAAATATATTTCTCTCATCACTTTGTGAGCTCGACGTTCGAGGGTTTTACCTGCTTAACACTCCCTTTCTCCTGGGGTAGGACTTCACCAAAGTGTTATACACAAATCCTTCCACTGGTTGATTGGATGGTTCGAAAGAGTTCTCAATGGAATCCCCATATGAACAACTCACAATTATTTCTCAAATGTCTCTTGGTCTCAATAATAGGCCACTCTTAAAGGGACACCTTTCAACCTACAACACACAAGTAAAATTCATGGCACATGCCTCTAGTCACCGACATCTATTTACTATGTCATGAGGACACGACATATGGCATCACTTCTGCTCGACACATGGACCCCAATGTTCTTTCAATGTGACATTCACATCCCTACGATCAGACAATTGAGAGGGGTCTTGAAGGATCCTTAGATCAATGACCAATACTACTTCATGACTCTGGATTTCAAAGATTTTGGTATTATAACAGCTCTGTTCTCATGAAGTGGTCAATGTTAGGCTGACCACTATGTAGATCCAAATTTCATGGGAGATCCTGAATACTCTCATATATATGTCTCACTTTACTTTGAGACCGAGAAGATGATTGGGGTTGAGAAAGGGGAAAAATACCATGATTACAGGTAACTGGCCACTAGCCACTATTCATCTGTCAAGTTATTGGTTCGACAAGTAAACTTCGACGCATTTGGACGTTGCAATGTTCATTCATGCTAGAGTGCCAGACTCTCAGACTCCCAAACAACTTATATCCTTTTTTAGTGTAGCGAAGGGTTCCGTGGACCTAGTCCTATGGAAAAGTTTCAAGCTCAAGAGGCTACACTCTTTAAATATTATCCAATATTTGGATTAAGGTCATGGGCATGAGTGCATGGTCTCTTGGAAAACCGGTTTGAAGGGATCTCCCTTCGATTCATAGAACTTAATTTCTAAAATAGGGAGAGGTATTTTCAAACCATCCCAGAGGCCAAATGTGTCACCTTACACCCATTCAAATGAAACTTCTTACAGAAGAGAAGTAATCATTATAACCATTAATTTCACACGAAGCACAATTAATCACAATTACAAACATTCAAATCATGTATTTCAATCCAGGTGCATAGGGTAAACCAATTACTTATCTATTACATTCAATCACTGACCAACTGAATATGGGTGTTCTCCTTTCCACCCAAACATAGTCTCAGAGGCATTCATTCTTAGCACTCTAGCCACCCCCATGCGAAGCCATGATATCACTAGGGAACCCTTGCAGTTTCTTAGAGGTTGTTTCTCTATCACAATATCTGCGAGGTTTATCAGATGTTCCCTCAGCATCAAGCTTGGGACCTTCTGTTGAGGTCCTATTTTTTGCAAATTCTCTGATATCCTTTCTCTTGTTCTTTCATTTTTAACCAGAACGACTTAAAAATTTTTGTTATTCTTCTCAGTTGGATATCCTTTCACGCTCCTCCTCTTTCTCTCTACATATACGGGTCACACATTCCCTCCCTAGTGTGTCTCCTTCTTGTCTCCATTTTTTGTGTATTATTTCATGCCGTTTTCCTCCCTAATAAGATTTTGGACCTGTCCTATTTCTTCTGTCAAAAAAAACTTGGGTCAGTCTAGGTCTATAATAAAATTTCACTATCTGGTACTTCAGGCTAACAATTTTCTGTCTCCTCATCCATATCCTCCATGATTTCATTCATGGGGGTAGTTGATTTTTCAACCACCAATCCTTCTTTCATTAAATTGTTTTTCCTTTGGATCTAGATGAGGCTTATTATTTCAACAAAGAGAAATTGGGTTATTTTGAAATAATGAACCCTCTTTATAGTTTCCTCACACTTTCCTCTAGTGATATCATGGCCAGTAATTCAAGTCTTCACCCCCACAGTAAGTTATTCGAAATAAAAACAATAATACATTCAATTTTTTCACATGACATAGCATGGAAACCATAACTAATGATTAATTAGAAGCCGGATGAAACATGGGTGTTACAATATCCTCCCCCTTAAAAAGTAACGCCATCCTCAATGTTCTTTCTCAGTGACAAATGTCATGCCTTTTTCATTTAGCTGCTTCAGAAATCTTGGTCCTCTTTCTTGGTCAGGTCTTTTCCATACCCTTGGAATTCATCACCTTCATTCAATAATTTTTGACAACATGCATACTAATCATAATTTCATGCGAAAACATCTTACAGTTGTTCAAAATTAAAGAGGAAAATTTCATAATCTGTTAAGAACCAAATATTAATATAGCATAGAAAAACCTCAGAAAAAGTACTCAACGCCTTGAAAAAGAGATAATTTCAAATAATAAGCCTCTTCAAGGGGGGAACCTCCTTTTAACCCACTTAATTGTTCAAGTACAATATGATTCCAAATGAAAATGTCTCCTTGGTATATATAGGAGACTAGGAGGTATAATTACAACTAATGGAATAAAGCCAACATAAATAAAATAACATTACTAATGTAATAGGCCCAAATTAAGGGGTAATGAGCCAATATTAGGGCTTAACATGCCCCTCCCCTTGATAAAAGTGAAGTCTGCAATGCTTGAGCAACTATGGATGCTTCTGTATAAAATACTCATCTTCCTAAGTGGAATCTTCAGTCGATAGTTTCCTCCATTTAATGAGATACTCTGAAATTGATCTATTCCTTAGTTCGTGAATTCTTGTGTCAGTGATTGTTGGATTACTGAGAGGGGGGGTGAGTCAGTAATAACATAATTATAATCCTTTTTCTTCAAATGTTATATCAATGTATAATTATTATCCAATAATAAGCAGTAACAAATAAACAATCACACACATACACAGTACACCAGTGTTTTACGTGGAAGCCCAAATCAGGAGAAAACCATAGAATTCTTTTTCTTATATGTCTTGAAGAATTACATTCATTGGAAGCACCAACTTCCTTTGTTTTCCAACTGCAACTGGAAGGAGGCTCCAATCCCCTAGTTTCTCAGGCTACAACCTGAGGGAAGCTCCAACTCCCAAAATCTCTGGCTACAACCAGAAGGAGGCTACAACCCCCAATGTTCTCCGGCTACAACCAGAAGGTGGCTACAACCACCCGTCCTTGCCCTATCCTGCTACCCTGAAGTAGAAGTAGAATGATGGAACCACTTTCACACTATCACTGTGAGATATACCATTGTAAACATGTACCAATAAGTTTGAACCATGCATTAACCATGCATCAACCTGTAATCAACCTGTACCATAAACAAGTGCATCAACCATGCACCAACCTATAATCAACCTGTACCATAAATAAGTGCATCCAACCATGTACCAAGTATGTTCCAATCATTTTTCAGCTACTCATCAACTATTAATCATCAATATATACCATCATCATCGACTATACACTTCATGTATGTGTCAACTCATCAACTACTTGTCTCAACCATGTACTCAACATGTGCCACAACCAAAATCCTTCATCAATTTTATCATACAAATATGATTTGTAGCTTTATAATAGACCTGTTTTATGTGATCACATTCCTAAAAACCTTCTTTAACTTTAAAAATAAGAGACTAGCATTTTCATCAAACTTTTCTTTAGTCTCACATGCCTAGTTTTGGATTAGTCAACAACCCTAACTTGAAGTAATCATAACTTTGAACATGTAATGTATAAAGATATGAAACTTATACACAATTTTCTTCAGTGTGTTTTATGCAATTCCTCGAATTTTCACTACTTGGAACCTCTCAGAAAAGGAGTTATAGAAAAAATGACATACCTTGCTGAATTCTGGCTTATTCTAGAGAGCGACCTTGTACAGAATGCTCTGCACAAAATATTTGATGAAATAATCTAGAACTATTACACAGAATACTAAATACTGTAAAATAAACAAAACATTTGGTCTCACTAAATTTGGATTTGTTATGAAGAAGTTATGACATTTTTACCCGAAACACCTGATTTTGACTAGCTTCAGGATTGGCCACAACCCCTATTTTCCACATAGTGTAACTCCCAAACTACAATGACCCACAAGCTGAATTTGTAACCAAATATACTTGGATATGTTTTCTTACTTTAATAGAAATATCAAGATCTGAAGCATTATATAAAAAAAG
>JASDQU010281680.1:3855-14673 GCA_032191745.1 Picea mariana
ATTCCACCTATTGTGTCCCAAGATTGGTCTCGGAGATGCAATACTCTCCCACACCATTCTAGTTCCAGATCTACTCAATTGCAGGAGGATTCTACATCAGTTTCATGTGCAGATAGAGAGAGGGCGCACCAGTTCATCCTGTGATTTAGTAAAACTCAGATCTAGGGAGATCCGCTTGAGATCTGAGCCTGAAACTTATCCCACGGGATTCTCATAGCCCGATCTATATTCTTGGAGAGTTTCAGAGCATTTGGAGGCCTCCTTCATCAGGTCCAAACTAGCTAGGGTTTCAGTCATCCAGTGGGGCACCCCATTCAGTGGGAAATTTAGATCTACGAAGATTGAGAGGGAGCTTGGAAATTCAGGCACCTGGGTTATTATTACCATTGCCTGATCTATATTCTTGGAGATTTTCAGAGCATTTGGAGGCCTCCTTCATCAGGGCCGAACCAGCGAGGGTTTCAGTCATCCAGTGGGGCACCCCATTCAATGGGAAATTCAGATCTACGGAGATTGAAAGGGAGCTTGGAGATTCAGGCACCTGAGTTATTCTTACCATTTCCTGATCTATATTCTTGGAGAGTTTCAGAGCATTTGGAGGCCATCTTCATCAGGGCCGAACCAGTTAGGGTTTCAGTCATCCAGTGGGGCACACCATTCAGTGGGAAATTCAGATCTACGGAGATTGAGAGGGATCTTGGAGATTCAAGCACCTGGGTTATTCTTACCATCACTCGATCTATCAGTTGTCATATTTATTAGGGTGATTGGACACTTTTGGCAGCAGGGCCGAGTTATTGAGGGTTTCAGCCTTCTATTGGAGCGTGGCATTCTTTAGCAAGAGAGTTTGGCATTTAGATCTGCTTGTATTGATCTTCATTTCTTATTCAGACTTTGGAGGCATTATTTTGTATTAGCAAGAGCATTTTGTAGAAGATATTATCTATTTTCTATCTTCTTGGCCATCTGTTGAGCATTCCAGATCGACATCTTCATTGTAACAGGTTTCTCTATTTTATGAATAAAGAAGAATTGAGATGTTTTGGCTTATCTATCTTATTGCATATGGTTGAGGTATGTTCCATGGTTATCTTTTTCTGTTATTTTCTGCATACACACATATAAACACATATAAAAGGTAGATCAGCAAAGTGTTTGATGAAATACCTCACTCAAAAAATGTTTTAAAAAGACACCAAAACAATGATGATCCTTGCATAATGGCTTGGGATCATTACAATTGTTCAAGCATACAATGAAGCCATACTGAAAAGAGAAGAATTGTTTAAGAGACTCACAGAGATAGACCTAGTAGGAGGTACTAATGAATTACAAGACCCTAAATTAATTCTCAACTCAATGTTTCTAACAAAGCAACAATTCGACGAATAAGTTGAGATATTTAAAGGGTTACCAGTTAAAAAAATTTATGGCATACTCGAATATAATGAAGATGAAATAGACAATTGGCTAGTTGATTATTCCGTAAAAAAAAAAGATATTGAGGAAGAAGTACATGGTATTTCTATTGACTTAAGAGACTTGGAAGGTGATTTATTCAACATTAAAATTCGGCATGAAATAAACATAGACCACTGAAAAGTTATATTGAATATTGGCTCAGCAAGGAAATTGAAAAATTAACCAAAGAAGGGTAAGAAACAGTTGAGACGGTTCCTGTAACCGTTAATGAAGACAATAAAAGGACAGCATCAAGAAAGTGAAGACATGAGAGACCATCATAGTAAGTTCACTATGACCACATTTTTCTTTCTTTATCAATTTTTCATCCAGTTACTTCACTTCTTTGACTAGAAAGGTTTAACTGAAATATGATAACTTCTCCCTGTCTTCATTCCAAGTTTTGCTACTCTTCATCACCCACCATTCTCCTTCTACAACTTACTTCTTATTCATATTTTGTTTATGGTCCGTGGCAGCCCCAATCCCAGTCCTAAGGACAAACGCATTTAAATTTCAAATCTTTGTAACAGACTATATATTTTTTCAGAGATATCAAGAGAACTATTTTGTGATCATTTTTTAATCTACTTTGTAACTCTAAGTTTTGAGTAAAAAGTATTTGAGATTGATCTATCATTATATTTATTTGAGCTCCCCCTGTTTTACTCTATTAAAGTTCTCTTATGCATGCAGACCATCTTGTTTTATTTTCTGTGATAAAAAATATTTAGTTTAACTATGATGGATGTGAGGAAACTTTTTCTATCTCTTTCAAATGTATGAAGTGTGTGGTTCCTACACATTTCTCAGGAACTCTCTAAAAATAAAAACAAAACATTTTCTTTCTTTGTATTTTTTCTTGCAATCCTTATATTTCTTTGATTATCACGACAGACTTCTGCAAAGTCCCATATTCTAAAAATATATAGTCATGAGAAAATATTCAAATAAAGAGGAGTACCACCTCTATAAAATTGCAGGGGTATTTCTATCCCCGTGAGGTTGTCATTTTGGTCCTAACATATTGAAGAGTCAACAAATCAGTATTGAGTACTTTCAACAATTTTTTTTGCACTTATTTAAAACACAGTATAATTTATTGTTGAAAGCATTCATATCAGAGAGATACTTATCATAATCAACATATTACAGATATAGAGGTGAAAACCTTTAAAGTGTTTTATAGATAAATATCAAAATAATTCCTTGTGAGGACATTAATCCCCTGTAGGCACCAACACACACACCAGGCACCAACCTGGATATAGGTACCAACATGTAAATAAAATAGGATCCCAATTCCCTATAGGCACCAACCTACATGCCAGAAACCAACCTTTTGATAGGAACCAACCTGTAAATAAATGAGGACACCAATCCTTTGTAGGAACCAACCTACACACCATGCACCAACCTGGATGTTGTGAAATTCCTTTGGAGATAGTTCTATATAAAATTGATCGTAACCCATAGAAAATTGCTTCACAAAATACTCGGTCTTCTTCTCCACGAGGTTCATGAGATATGAACTCTCCTTGGCTTCGTCTCTATTTCAGATCCACTTCCTTCCACCTTCACATCTACCTTAGATTGATTAGGGAATTTTTATTTATAGTGATTACTTCCTTTGTCCATGAACATATCGAGTAATAACAAAATATGTACTCCTCATCTAGACCTTTCTGACGAAGTATAGAACGCCCCAAAAAGATATCGTATGAAAAATGTATTCCCTTGGGAAGTTGACATACCAACTACCCCCATCGGGGCTAACAAACCTTTTGGTGTTTCATCTTCTGGAGTTAGGGTTTTGGATTTTATTTATGTTAAAAATGCCTCTAAAGACTCATTGTCAACATCATATCCTCTTGTGAATGAGCGTAGCCATCACATATCTTCTCAGAGATAAGCTACCACCATTATAGAGAGTCATTTACTCTATAATTTTACAGTTTTTGTACATTCTCTCATTAATAAAAATTGTGCATTATTGTATCTTTGTATTTATTGCAATATCTTTGTATATTTCATTGTTATATCTATGCCTTCATTTCTTTCTCATAATAATCTAGATCAAATATGTAACCGTCTTTGGGTGCCTTTATTTAGGGTTTTTCCTACTGTAAAGACTATAAATAAGGTGTGTTGTAATGTTGTAAAATATAATCTTCAGTTCAATCGCTTTAGAGGTTGTTGGTCATGTAGGTGTAAGTCAAATTGGATACAGGGTTGTTCTTGTGTAACGAAATACGGTATGATGTCCATTGTGTCTTAGGTGTATACCAAGGTTAGTCATGTGACCTCTTATTTAGATGAATAAGACAACACAGAGAAATACGCTCAAGGAATGTTGCTTTCCCATTTAGGTTTCCAGGGTAAAATCTATGTGTATTGATTGATTTCTTTGTCATTTCTTTCTTATATTTAAATATGTATTCTTCTCTTCTAGGAGGTTTAGCTGTGGAATTATCTATTTTCATAACAATATCTCTACCTAGGAAGAACACATCTGACATCTTATGCAGGTGTTAGAGACTCTGAAAAAGCATTAGATACTAGTGAATGTTAATACATGTGATTTTTCACTGTGGTCATTGGCGTATTTGTGGTATGTGATTGGTGGAGGGGAACTCAAGATAGATCCCACAAATATGGAGGCCATAATCAAGTGGCTATTTCCTACTAATGTCACTAAATTTAGGAGATTTATTAGGGAAGTGTGGTAGCTATGAAATTTCATAACATTTTTTTTAGCAGTAGTTGTGGCACTCCATGCCATAATATCCAGTGGTAAGAGTTTCTAGTGGGGAAATAATTAACAAAATGATTTCAATGAGATGAAATTAAATATCATTCAATCACTAGTTATTACATTTCCTAACTTGAAGAAACACTTTGAAGTGGACAGAGATGCAAGTGGATATGTTATGGGATCCATCTTGATGGAGGGAGGTAAACCAACATGCTATCAATCTAATATGTTTCATGGGGGAGTCTTGAAATACCCTACATATGATAAGGAAATATATGCATCGGTTCAAGTTGTTACATAGTGGAAGCATTATCTAATGGGAAAGGAAACCATTATACACATTGATCACTAGCCATTGCAGTATTTGTAGGCCCAAAGTAATCTTCAACAAACCGGAGATTACAAGTGGGTGGGGTTTCTATAGTAGTTTCATCTAGTCATAATATATAAGAAGGGAGGTATTGATAAGTTGTTAGACATGATTTCAAGGCCACCCACATCCAATATTATAGCTTTGGGAACTCTTATCCACATGTATCCTTTTATCCATGATGTATACAAAGATGCATATATAGAAGATGTTAAATTTAAAGAGATGTTTCAACAGCTATAGGGACAATTTCATGTTTAACGAGGTGACGGTAAGAATGAATACCATCTATACAATGTTTCTGTACCTAAAGGTGAAATATTGAAACTTATCAGAGAATCTCACACCTCCAAGGTTGTTGGACATTTTGGTGTTGGGAAGATAGTTGCTAACTTACAATGGTATGTGTGTTGGCCCATAATGCAAGACGATGTAGCTCAATATATTATAGGATGCATACTTTGTTGTACAAGTGATCCTAATAATATAAATCAAGTTTTATACCATCCCCTACCTGTACCCACTCATCCTTGCAAAATAGTTTCCATGTTTTTTATGTGTGGTTTTACAACAACCAAGAAAGCACATAACTATTTTTTTGTGGTAGTTGATAGGTTTAACAAGATGTGCATTCTTTTTCCATGCAAAAATACCATCAAAGGACAAGAAGTATCAAGCATGATCTTTGAATAGGTCTAGGTGCACTTTGGGATACCAAGGAGCATCATCTCAGACATGGATGATATATTTCTTAGTGCTTTTTGGAGTACACTTTGATAGAAGATGCACATAAATTTTAAGAGATCTACAACATTCCATTCATAAATAGATGGGAAAACAAAAGTAGTCAATAGGACATTGGTTCAATTTTTTAGGGGTTAAAATCAAAAGAATCTAAAGACCTAGGATGAAGATATGATCTACATTCAACACTTGTATAATAGAGTACTCCATACTACCACTAGTAAGTCCCCTTTCAAAACGTGTTTTGGGTATTTTCCACCTTCACCCTTTGATGTTGTACATGGAAAGCAAGGAGGAGTGAGGGAAGACATCATAGGAGAAGAAAAAAAGTGGAGAAATGTGTTGAAAAAGTTAGGAAAATCCATTTGCGAGTACAAGAGATGTTGAATAAGTCACAAGAAAGTTACAAGGCTTGACATGATTAGCATAGAACTGATAAATCATTAAAAGTGGAAGAAAATTTTTGGTTAGATTAGAACAAGGAAAGACTACAGGGTCCTGATAAGAAGATCAAGGCTATGTGGTATGGCTCTTTTAAGGTATTGGAGAAGGTGGGTGATAATGCCTACAAACTTAGTCTACCCCCATATATGTGCATTTACTTAGTAATGAATGTCGATAATCTGAAACTCTATGAGCCTTCCATGTTGGATAAGGAAATTGGGAAGCAGGTCCTACCTACAATAGATAACTAAGCACCAAAAGCTTAGGCAAGTTGGAAAAAGATACAATTTTGTAGAAGAAGTCCAGAACTACCAAAGAGGGGAAACATGACCTTCAATAGATCAGGTTGAAAGGATGAATTATACGAAAGGAAAAATGGTACTCAAAGGATAATGTAGAGGAAAAAATTACTCACCTTATTTAGTAAAATCTTTTGGGGACCACAAGTCTGTTGGAAATTTGGTAGTACTGAGAGGGGGGGTGAATTAGTACTGAGTTCTTTCAACAAATTGTTTGTCCACTTATTTAAAAAACTTTATATTTTATTTTTGAAAGCATTCATATCAAAGAGATACTTATCATAATCAACATATCACAGATATAGAGTTGAAAACCTTGAAATTATTTATATATAAATATCAAAATAATTCCTTGTGAGGACACCAATCCCATGTAGGAACCAACCCACACACCAGGCACCAACCTAGAGATAGGCACCAACCTGTAAATAAAAGATAACACTAATCCCTTGTAGGAACCAACCTAGAAATCAGGTACCAACTTGGAGATAGGCACCAACCTGTAAATAAAAGAGGAGACCAATCCTTTGTAGGAACCAACCTACACATCAGGAACCAAGATGGATGTTGTGAAATTCCTTTGGAGATAGTTCTATCTAAAATTGATCGTACCCTACAATAAATAGCTTCACAGAATACAAAGTCTTCTTCTCCACGAGGTTCATGAGATATGAATTATCCTCAGCTTCCTCACTATTTCAGATCAAAATCCTTTCACCTTCACATCTTCCTTAGATTGATTAGGGCATTTTTATTTATAGTGATTACTTCCTTTGTCCATGTATGTATCAAGTAATCACAAAATATTTACTCTTTGGATAGACCTTTCCAATGAGTTATAGAACTCCCCAAATGAAGATCGTATACAAACATTATTCCTTTAGGAAGTTGACATACTAACTACCCCCATTGAGGCCCGCAAACCTTTTGGCATTTCATCTTCCCAGGTTAAGGTTTTGGATTTTCTTTATGTTAAAAATGCCTATAGAGCCTCATTTTAAACATCATATCCTCTTGTGAATGATCTTATCCATCACATATATTCTTAGATATAAGCTACCACCATTCTAGTGAGTCATTCACTCTGTAATTTTACAGTTTCTGTACAGTCTCTCATTAATAAAAAAAAATCATTATTGTATCTCTGTGTTTATTGCAATATCTTTGTCCATTTCATTTTTATATATCTACCTTCATTTCATTCTCAAAACATGTAACCATATTTGGGTTCCTTTATTTAGGGTTTTTCCTACTGTAAACCCATAAATAAGGTGTGTTGTAATGTTGTAAAATATAATCTTTTGTTCAATCGCTTTAGAGGTTGTTGGTCATGTAGATGTAAGTCGAATTGGCTACATGGTTTTTCTTGTGTAAATCAAGGTGGCATTATGTTGATTGTGTCTTAGGTGTATACCAAGGTTAGACATGTAACCTCTTATTTCGATGAATAAGGCAACTCAGAGCAAGACACTCAGGGAATGTTGGTTTCTCATTTGGGTTTCCAGGGTAAACTCTATGTGTATTGATTGATTGTTTTGTCATTTTTTTCTTATCTTTAAATATTTCTTCTTCTATTCTAGGAGGTTTAGTTGTGGTATTATCTATTTTCCTAACAATATCTCTACCTATGAATAACACATCTCACATCTTATGTAGGTTTTATAGACTCTAAAAAATCATTAGATACTAACGAACATTAATACATGTGAATTTTATTAACAATCATTAGCGTATTTGTGGTATGTGATTGGTGGAGGGGAACTCAAGATAGATACCACAAATATGGGGGACATCATCAAGTCTCTATTTCCTACTAATGTCACTAAAATTAGGAGATTTTTTGGGGAAGTGTGGTAGCTATGAAATTTCATAGCATCGTTTTTAGCAGTACTTGTGGCACTCCATGTCATAATAGCCAGTGGTAAAAGTTTCTAGTGGGGAAAGAATTAAAAAAAAGATTTCGATGAGATAAAATGAAAGATAATTTAAGCACTAGTTATTACATTTCCTAACTTGAAGAAGCACATTGAAGTGGAGACAAATGCAAGTGGATATGTTATAGGATCCATCTTGATGCAGGGAGGTAAACCAATATGTGATCAATCTAATATGTTTCATGGGGGAGTCTTGAACTACCCTACATATGATAAGGAAATATATGCACTGGTTCAAGTTGTTACAAAGTGGAAGCACTATATAATGGGAAAGGAAACCATTATCCACATTGATCACTAGCCATCACAGTATTTGTAGGCCCAAAGTACTCTTTAACAAACAAGAGATTGCAGGTGGGTGGGGTTTTTATAGTAGTTTCATCTAGTCATAATATGCAATAAGGGAGGTATTGATAAGTTGGTAGACATGCTTTCAAGTCCACCCACATCCAATATTATATATTTGAGAACTCTTATTCACATGGAGCCTTTTATCCATGATTTATAAAAAGATGGATACATAGAAGATGAGAAATTTAAAGAGGTGTTTCAACAGCTACATGGACAAATTCATGTTGAAGAAGGTGATGGTAAGAATGACTACCATCTCCATAATGAGTTAATCTACCATATAGACAATCTTTGTGTATATAAGGGTGAAATATTGAAACTTATTAAAGAAGCTCACACCTCCAATATTGTTGGACATTTTGGTGTTGGGAAGATAGTTTCTAACTTACAAAGGTATGTGTGTTGGCCCAGAATGCATGACGATGTAGCTCAACATATTAGAGGATGAATACGTTTTTGTACCAGTGAGCATAATAATATAAATTAAATTTTATACCATCCCTTACCTGTAGCCACTCATCCTTGGGAAATAATTTCCATGTGTTTTATGGGAAGTTTTCCAACAACCATGAAAGCACAAAACTATTTGTTTGTGGTAGTTGATAGGTTTAACAAGATATGCATTATTTTTCCTTGTAATAAGACCATCAAAGGACAAGAAGTAAAAAATATGTTCTTTTAACATGTCTAGGTGCACTTTAGGATAACAAAGAGCATCATCTCAAAAAGGGATGATATATTTCTCAGTCCCGTTTGGACTACACTTTGATATAAAATCGATACAAATTTGAAGAGATATACAACATTCCATTCACAAACAGATGGGAAAACAAAAGTAGCCAATAAGACATTGGTTCAATTTTTTAGGGGTTAAAATAAAAAGCATCTGGAGACCTAGGATGAAGATATGATCTACATTCAACACTCTTATAATATAGTAGTTCATACTACCACTAGTAAGTCCCCTTTCGAAAATTGCTTTGGGTATTTTCCACCTTCACCCTTTGATATTTTATATGGAAAGCAAGGAGGAGTGAGGGAAGAAATCATAGGAGAAGGATAAAAGTGGAGAAATTTGTTGAAAAAATTAGGCAAATCCATTTGCAAGTACAAGAGATGTTGAATAAGTCACAAGAAAGGTGTCAGGTCTGACATGATTATCATAGAGATGATAAATCATTCAAAGTGGGAGACATATTTTGGTTACATTAGAATAGGGAAAGAATATAGGGTCATGATAAGAAGATCAAGGCTATGTGGTATGGCCCTTTTGAGGTATTAGAGAAGGTGGGTAATAATGACTACAAACTTAGTATACCCCACTATGTATAATTAATCAATAGTGAATGTGGATAATATGAAACTCTATGAGCATTCCATGTTGGATAAAGAAATTAAGAAGCGGGTCCTACCTACAATAGAGCACTAAGCACCAAAAGCTCAGGCAAGTTGGAAAAAGATACAGTTTTGTAGAAGAAGTCCAGAACTACCAAATAGAGGTAACATGACCTTCAACAAATCAGGTTGAAAGGATGAATTATAGGCGAGGAAAAATCGTACTCAAAGGAGAAGGTAGAGGAAAAATTTACTCGCCTTATTTAGTAAAATATTTTTGGGACCAAAATCCTATTGGAAAGTTTGTAGTATTGAGAGGGGCAGTGAATCAGTACTGAGTAATTTCAACAATTTGTTTTGCACTTATTTAAAGCACATTAGATTGTATTGTTGCAAGAATTCATATCAGAGAGACACTTATCATAATCAACATATTACAGATACAGAAGTGAAAACCCTGAAACTGTTTTATAGATAAATATCAAAACAATTCCTTGTGAGGACACCAATCCCCTGTAGGTACCAACCGACACACCATGTACCAACTTGTAAATAAAAAAGGATACCAATCCCCTATAGGCGCCAACCTACACACGAGGCACCAACTGTTAGAAAAACAGGACCGCGGAGCAATAAAAATAAAACAAATGCAGAAACAAAAACACAGAAGACACACAATACAAGAGAGACACAGATTTACGTGGTTCACCCAGTGTGGGCTATGTCCACCAGAGAAATTGCAAGGTCCTTCCTTTATTATTATCCAGCAAATGAAGGGATACAACCTATAGCAAAACCCGCTATAACTTCCTCTTCTTTCTCTCACAGTCTCCTCACTCAGAATACAATATTCACCCCCGTACATAGCCGCAATACATTTCCCTCATAGAAGAGGGTTGCCTTCTAGGGAAAAAAACCCTAACATAATCTCTACCGTTAGATCTGCAACCTTATAATGAACGGTCCAGATTTACAATGAAATTACAATATACTTTTATAAGGCAATTTTTGCTTCGAGGGCTTCGCCCCCGAACCCCCGCTGGGGGCCCGCTTGCCCCCAGACCCCCTAGCCGGGGGGATGGACCCCCCGGACCCCGCAGAGGGGGTACCCCCCCTCTGCACTCC
>JASDQU010281686.1:0-10628 GCA_032191745.1 Picea mariana
GAAGTGAAGCACAGCCTCCCAAGGCTGACTAGTGACTCTTCTAAGAGGAAAAATTTGAATTTGTTGAGGTGGCAGAATATCCTAATTTTCTGTTCAACATAAATCGTCCATATCCTTTGAAACACCTCCTTTCTCCACCATTTGTCAAAACTAACTGTTGTGCTGGACTTGATAATTCACCACATGTCTATTCCAAGAGGTTTCATCACATTATGCTTCAAAAATTCCTGATCTGGGTGAAATTTCAAAAATTCTGGTTAAAACAGGCTTTCGGTGGTTAACTGGAAAGATTCTGTGTGAATTTACCACCGAAAGCGCAGCTTTCGGTGGTTAATGAACAGTCGTCCTGTTCGCCTAAACCACCGAAAGTCAGAATTTCCAGCAAAAAATGCCTTTGGTAAAAATTAATTTTCTCAGCCATAGAATATTTGTTTCGCACATTCAAATAGTCGATTTTTAACTACAGATCATAAGCTTTCCAATGATGCAATCAGATTTGGATTTGGATCTAGGGAAGCTGGAAAATTTTTCCCTACAATATTAGGCATCTTTCCTTCAAAAATGTCGGTGCGTTTTTTAGAGTTAACAGAAGGTAGAAGCAAAGTTGGTCAGAAAACAAAGCCAGTGAAGCAGAGGAATAATTCCAAACATAGGTAAGGGAATTTCCTAGGATAAGACATAGAATCCCAAGGGTGAGAATGAAAAACCACATAGTCACTTAGAAAGAGGAGGAAGTTCCCGAGGGAGACAGAGTGGTGGAAGAAATTATTTTCCTTGAGGAAGAGAAAGAGGCAAAGGAGGAGAGGTAAAGTTTTATTCCTGTGGAAAGACAAGACACATGTTGTGGGAATGTCCCGAGAAAAAGAAAGAAGGAGTTGAAGCTCACATTTCAGAAACGCAAAAGTTGAATGTTGAAGCAGAAGGTGCAGAAGATGGAAGATCCCTGATGTTGAACAAGGTTCTCTTGAAACTAGAGCCAAAGATCGAAAAGCCAGTGTAGAGGAATAGTTTATTCATGATTGCTTGCAAGACTAAGGATAGAGTATGAAAAGTGATAATCAACAATAGGAGCATTGATAATTTAGTATCCACATAGATAGTGGAGAAATTAGAGCTGGAGACAATGACACATCTGAAGACATATAAATTCTCATGGTTGCAGAAAGGACACGAGGTAATGGTCACTAAACAATGTCTCTTGAATTTAAAATAGGAGGATAGAGAGATGAGATTCTGTGTGATGTAATTCCCATGGATGTATGTCATGTTTTGTTGGGGAGACCATGGAAGTTTGATAGCAATTTCATTCATGATGGGATGAAAAATACTTATACTTTGGAGAAGAATGGTACGACACATATGTTGCTGCCAATTGAGGAAAAGAAAGCAAAGGAAGAAGCCAACACAAGTATACTTCTCATGAGTGGGAAGAAACTCTTGAGTGAAGTTAAGAAGGAACAAGAGATGCAGTTTGTTGTAGTGAGGAAACCCAAAGTTTTCCTTAAAAGTAATTCTATGGATGATCTGCCTGAAGAAGTTCAAGAGATGTTGGAGAATTTTGCTGACATAGTAGTGGATGAGATACCTAATTCATTTCCACCCATCAGGAGTGTCATCCATCACATTGATATAATACCAGGAGAAATCTTGTCGAGCAAAGCAACATACAGATTGACACCTCAAGAGAATGAGGAGGTAAAGAGACAAGTCCAGGATTTATTAGACAAGGGTTTGGTCAGATAAAGCTTGAGCCCATGCGCAGTACCAACTGTGTTGATTCTGAGGAAGGATGGAGGATGGAGAACATGTACAGACTCAAGAGACATAAACAAGATTTCCTTTAGATACAGATTTCCTTTGCCAAGAATAGATGACTTAATGGATTATTTAAGTGGAGAATTTTTTTTTTCAAAGATAGATTTGAAAATTGGATATCACCAGATAAGGATGAGAGAAGGTGATGAGTGGAAAACAACATTCAAGACAAATGAAGGGTTGTATGAGTGGATTGTTATGCCATTTGTCTTGACAAATGCCCAAAGTACTTTTATGAGATTGATGAATGAGGTATTGAAATATTTCATTGGTAAGTTTGTGATTGTATATATGGATGATATATTAGTCTTCAGTAAAACTAAAGAAGAAAATTTGAGATATCTGACATTAGTGATGAAAAGACTACAGTAGGAGAAGTTGTTGATAAATCTAAAAAAGTCCTCTTTTATGAAGACATAACTCATTTATTTGGGTTTTGTGATCTCTTCAAATGAATTGAAGATGGATTCATAAAAGGTGGGAGCAATCAACCATCGCCAAGAAGAATATTTGAGGTGAGAAGCTTCCATAGATTAGCAAGTTTCTATAGGAAGTTCATTATAAATTTCAGTGGAATTTGTGCACCAATATTGGATACAGTGAAGAAGAGGCACACGTCCTTCAAGTGGACAAAAGAGGCTCAGAAAAGTTTCAATATATTGAAGGAGAAAATAACGGAATGACCAATTTTGGTCTTGCCAAATTTCGGGAAGACATTTCAAGTAAGGTGTGATACTAGTGGAGTTGCAATTGGAGAAGTCTTGAGCCAATATAATAGTCCTGATGCATATTTTAGTGAGAAGTTAAATGACACTAATAATAATTAATACACATATGATAAAGAATTTTATGCAATAATTCAATCCCTGAAGAAATGGAGGCACTACCTTTTTCCAAAAGAATTTGTTTTGTATAGTGATAATCAGGCTTTACAATTCATAACCAGACAGGAGAAGTTAAATCAAAGACATGCTAAGTGGATAGAGTTTATGAAAAATTTCACTTTTGTCTTAAACATATCTCTGGTAAAGCTAAGAAAGTTGTTGATGCATTGAGCAAGGGATGTATGATTCTGCAGAAATTCCAGGTGAAGACCTTAGGGCTTGAACACCTTAAGGAGATGTATTGTGATGATACAGATTTTAAAGAAGCATATGAAGCATGTGTAAATATTGTGATCAGAGACAAAATTCAGTGGACAGAGTATATGATTCAAGATGGATTGTTGTTTAAAGATTGCCAGTTGTGCATACCAAAGTGTTCAATGAGAGAAAATATGTTGAAGGAAAAACATAGTGGAGGTCTAGCAGGACATTTCAGCCATGAAAAGACATTTTCACAGTTGAACAGTTCATATTATTGGCCAGGTATGAGAGCAGAGGTGAAGAAGTTTGTAAATAAATATAATATTTTCTAGTATGCAAAGGGAAAGAAATAGAACACTAGATTGTATCATCCATTGCCTATTCTAGATAGGACTTGGGATGAAATAAGCATGGATTTTGTGCTAGGATTTCCAAGAACCCAAAGGGGAAGTGATTCCATATTTTTTGTAGTTGATAGATTCTCAAAGATGACACACTTTATCCCATGCCAGGAGACTAGTGATGCAACACAAGTTGATTTTTTTTTTTCAAAGAAGTTGTGAGACTTCATGGGTTTCCCAGGAGTATTGTCTTAGATAGGGACACAAAATTTGTTGGTCATTTATGGAGAACATTATGGAAGAATATGGGGAAACAACTGTCTTTTAGTTCAACATATCACCCTCAAACAGATGGACAAACTGAGGTGGTAAATCAGAGTTTGGGATATTTGTTGAGGAGTTTGGTCATTGAACATCATAGACAGTGGGATCAAATTCTGTCACAAGCTGAGTTTGCATACAATGACTCAGTGAACAGAAGTATGGGGAATATTCCGTTCCATATAGTGTATATAATGAATCCAAGAGGAGTATCATAATTGAGAGAGATGGAGAAAAGTGAATTTAGAAGCATTGGAGTAGAAGAATTTGTTGCAAAAATGCAGAAAATTCATAATTAGATCAAGGAGCAGTTACAGAATAGTAGCAAAGAGTATAAACGCAGAGTTGATCAACATAGGAGAGAACTTCAATTTGAAGTAGGAGATCAAGTTTTAGCACATCTCAAGAAGGAAAGGTTCCCAACAGGAACATATAACAAACTAAAGTTGTATAAGATAGGACCATGCAAGATCCTAAAGAAATTTGGTGCCAATGCTTATGAGATAAAGTTGCAAGAGGATGTGGGTATATCACCCATATTTAATGTTTCAGACCTGTATACTTACAAGGAATATGACACAAAAGAATCAGAAGATCAGAAAGTAATTCAATGGGAGAAGCAGATGTCTGTAGCAGAAAAGCCACAAATGGAGAAGATCATTGATTAGAGGATTGGTAAGAATACTAGGAGAAAGAATTATTTGGAGCATTTGGTAAAGTGGAAAGGCCACCCAATAGAATATGCTAGTTGGGTAAATGAAGTCAATATCCAACAGCATGGGAGGTCAGTGTAAGAACTCATGGACAAGAGTCCATGAATTTTTTTCCATGGGAGTATGATGTAGGAGCATCGTCAGCAAAGAACATGTGGAGAGACAAGTCAGCACCCTAACGCACCTTTTGAATTATTTTGGAATCTTAAACACTGGTGTTTCTTTTAAATCATTTTTGAACGGATGATTAAAGAAGATCAAAATTATTGGAAGCTAAATGATCGTGTGAGATCTAGGAGTTTCACTCTTAGACTTTAATGTAACGATTCTCAAGTAGTTGTTAGATTTTACTTCGAGAAGATAGGTAGTCGGAGGGAACCCTAGGAGCCCTCTAGTATAAGTAGAGGGGTTGTATGCCCAAATGAGGACGTTGGAGATTAGGCTGTTGAATATGATAGTATATGTCGATTAGTTGAGCATTGTTGTTGTTGAGATTTAGTTAGAAGTTGTTGAATGTTGATGTAGCTCATGTAGTTTTGAATGAATATAACAAAAAAATATTGATCCAAATGCATGTGTCACTATTGCTTGTATATCCGAGTGAATGGTAGGATTTCTGTTTACATTATGTTCTTTGTTATTTTGTATTTTCATGCATGCATGAATTACACTGGTGAAAGCATGAGTTACCCTGTTGAATGTATCAATATGTGAAACATTAGATAAGTTTCATTTTTTCTCTTCTGAGAGATCGGATGCAAGGATAAGGTGCATATTGTCTGCAAGGTGTGCATCGACAGAGTATATATTTGACTCAGAAAAGCTCAGGAGGGATAATGGGAAACTTAGACTGAGTGTTGCAAGGAGTGCATAGGGTCAAGAATCGACTAAGTGTCGAGAGATTAGGACTATGAAGCACAAGGAGTGCATAGTAATATTTCTCTTTAATAAATCTCTATGTCCGAATATTGTCAAATATTACAGGATCGCAAGGAGTGCGTCGGAGGTTGAACACCTCAAAGGAATCAAGCTCAGGAAAGATAGTGACAAAGATTCAATTGAAAAGGAGATATCTGTTGAATTTTGAGGATTGACGGTTAAGATCCCTTCGGAGGAAGTCAGGGTCATTGACAACCGTTAGATATCGAAAAGTTGCGAGGAGGTTAAACTCTGGAATCCTTCAGAATTCACGTATTCGACATTTTTTTGTTTGTGATAGAGTCAAAGTTCCCAAAGCTATGAAGTTGAATTCCATTTGGACCGTAGATACAGAGGAGGGTACATGGAAGCATATTGGAGAGTCTGGGAGGTAAGAACTCCGGAAGGTTTGCGCAGAGAAAAGAGAAAAAATCCCGAAGTCACGAAGTAGTGGGGTCCATCAAGGTCATTGATATGAGGATGCACACGCGATGCAGATCCATGTACTCCGAGAGAAGATAACTTTGGAGGAAAATGAGAGTGGTGAAGCCAAAAATCCCAAAGCCCAAATTGTCGAAGTAAATCGTGACCATCGATCGAAGAGGGACATGCATCAACAGATTGTGGACTTTAGAGAAATGAGAAAGGGAAAGGAGGAGTCGTTGACTGAAATTCATCTAAAGCGCCAAAAAGGTAAGAAGCTAAATCTAATCTGTTGATTTTCTTGACACGCAGTGTCCGATCCATCACTTTGGAGAGATAATGCTTCAGGGGAAAATTAGGAGTGAAGTCCCAAAGGACAAAAGTCCTCAAGTGTCGAAGTCAATCGGAACCGTACATTGGAGAAGGACACATGGCACTTGATATGTAACTCTAGGTAAAGGTACTTCGGGGAGAAAAGGCCTTGGAGTATTTGAAACTCCTGAACACCGAAGTTCTGAAGTAGATCACAATATTTTATCAAGAAGAGCACGTGGTGCTCGATATGTAACTCCTGGTACGAAGAAATTCTGAGGAAAGAGGTTTTTGGAATACTCGGAACTCTCGAAACCAGAGTCCCGAAGTAAATCTTAGTCGTCGGCTGTGAAAGGAGTGTGGACCGTAGATCTGGTTTGTGTGTGTTCGCGAGTCCAGAGTTCGGTGGATTTGGAATTAGGTGTGTCGCGAACACCCGAAGCCCAAAGTTTCGAAGTGTGCAGGCACGAAGGTTTAATCCCACGATTTTAACTAGGGTCACGTGGAGGACTCTGTGGGTACTCAGAAACTCCTGAAAAGGGGATTTTGCACCCTAGAAGTAAGACTTTGACCTGTGGAGAAAATAAAAGAGGTTTAGTGTGAACCTGTGAGCTTATTTAGCTCTCAAAGTTGATTGATCCTATACAGGGAGGTCGTGTAGCCCCGAGGGAGAGTAGGGGGGTCTACATTAGTAAGTCATGGTTCACACACCCATTCCTGCATATCCACTCCATGGATATCTCCCTTAATAAATGGTAGGCTCGCCCCTTTTTTTAAAGTATATAGAGGTTTGAGACAGGGTTTCCCTCTCTCTCCTATGCCATATGTCATAATGGCATAATCATTGAATAGAATATTATAACATGAAAGAAGAATAGGCTCCATCCCCGGTCTGAATATCTCAAGAGGAGTCAGGAGAATAAATCACTCTCAATTTGTGGAAGACACCTTATTGTTAGGAGGTGCCTCTCAAATTATGGCCAATCGATTTAAATTGGTATTGGATCGGTATGCTAAAGTCTCAGGAGAAATTATAAACAAAAACAATAGTCAAATATATGTGTGGAATCTAAAATCTAGTGCTCTTATGAGAATTTCCAGTCTTTTACAATTTCCTTTCTCACTGGATTGGAAATACTTCAAATATTTAGGCATTCCATTTAGCCTAAAATCACTCCCATGGGAGGCATGGAAAGTCATCCTATAGAAGATAAAATGCCAATTTGAAGTAAGGGGGCCAATATGGTTGAACCCAGTAGGCAGACTGGTCTTGGTGAAATCAATTTTATCTTCTTTCCCCATCTTCCAATTATCAACTCTATTATCTCCAATGGGTATAAAAAAGGCAATGGCACAGATAATTCAAAAATTTCTCTGGCAAGGGGGTAAATATAATGATAAAAAATTTCATATAGTCAACTAGAATATAGTCTGTTCACCTAAAGAAAATGGTGGATTAGGAGTCTGGGATCCTGAAAAGATAAATATTGCACTAGGGGAAAAAATTCTCTGGAGACTGATAACTGGAGGTAATTATTGGTGGAAGAAAGAAATTTGCCACAAAAATATCTCAAGAAATCAAAGGAGAAGCTTGGACATAGACCTTTATCATCAATCAGGTTCTCTTATTTGGAAATTAATAAGAGCCTCTCTCCCTTTCTTTCAGGATCATCTTTCCCGGATCCCGGGGAATGGAAATAAAATCAATCTTTGGGAGGACTGCTTCTCTTCCTCTGAGAATTTAAAATACATCTCATTCCTAGCTCTTTTATGGGCCTGGCTAACAAGTCAGGGAAAAAATTCCCTTTTTGACATCTTAGAATGACACAATAATGGATCTTGGAAGGGTTGGAACTTCCGAGAAGTTCCTCCTATTCTCTCTCGAGCAAGTCAATCATTCCTCCTTATTATCAATGTGTTAGCTCCGATTCACCTTCATCAGAAGGACAATAGGGGTTGGGGAACTTTTGGTTATTCAGTAAAGGAAGGGTATAAGCTCCTAATCAATCAATACCATCTTCCAAAAAAGTCCAACATTTGGAATGAGATTTGGAATATAGATGGGCTCCCAAAGGTTAATATTTTTGGATGGAAATCAACACACAATAAGTTACTCACAAGAGAAAATTTGCTCAAAAGAGGAATTATGGGACCGTTTAGATGTGCACTATTCAAACAAGACCTTGAATCATCATTGCATCTCTTTCTGGAATGTTCTTTCTCCAAACACGTGTGTCATCTGGTATACTCAGAATATGATCAGGAAATGGAGTAAAGTTTATAAGGGTTCCTTTACCAACAAACCGACCTTTCATCATGTCTGTAAAGAATCCATTAAATTTTTTTGTTGGAAACTATGGTTGGCAAGGAACAAATCCATTTAAAAAAAAAATTGCTTCTCCCCCCTTCTGTAGCTTCTCATGCGATGGGACAGTTGGGGGAATATTTCACATCACAAAGAATAAAAGTGGAGAAAATTTAGCAACTAGAAAAAGAAGAAGAGCTTTGGATTTCTAAAATGAATGTCAAAATTTGCATCTCCTCCAGAAGAACCCAAAGATAATTCTAGAAGCTTTGGGCTTCACCTCAAGAATACAATATCTAGATTTCTTCTCAATCGGGATTCATCCTTTTTTTTTATGGGGCTTCAAAAGGCAACCCAGGGGAGGTAGGTGCGGGAGGGGTGTTGTATGTCCCTAGAGGAAACTGAGTCCTAGACATTTCCTCGAACCTGGGAAAGACTTCAAACAATATGGCTGAAGCCTATGTGGTTTACCAAGGGATCTTGTTAACACAAGAACATCAGTTGAACCATATAAAAATAGTGGGTGATTCTTAAAAAATCATCAAATATTTTATTCTGGGAACTGCTCCTAAAGATTCCAAACTTAAGAGAATTATTGAGAGAATGAAGCTACTCTTGACTACCACTCAACTAACCAAGCTCCATTTTTCCATATTTTGAGAGGGAATAATCGAGATTCATGCAAGATAGCTAATAGGGAAATTGGCATGGCCCCTGGATCCTTAAGCATCCAAGGGTGGGTCTCCTTTCTAGTGCCTCCCTAATGTAAAATACCTTATTAAAAAATTCTTCCATTTGGGCCCACGTTGCACAAGGGGAGACATGTTGACTCAACATGCAGCGAGGGGTTAGTTATATATGGTGTAGGGGTGAAAGTACCACCACCATATCTAGTCTCGTGGGGAAGCTAAGTTCATGCTTGACAATGGTCTCATCATCGGAATTGAGCGGATAGGTTCTCTTCTTCATGAGTACTTATTCTCGTGGGACTTTACTATAGGAAGTAATTAGCAATATCATCCCATATTCAACGATGATGGATTTTCTAGCCATCATGAATGGTAGTGAGGTGAATCATATAGTATAGGCCATGACAACCTCATTAGGAATTCTGGTGCATAGGAATATCTTTAGAAGCCCAGATTCATGCATCCCCACTTCGCAAGGTTCTACTAAGGATAGGATAATTCCACTACAGGTTATTAATAAGGAGTGAGAAGTCAAAAACCTTTCAAATGGTCAGGAATTCCAGCATGCAGTCGATCTTTAGAGAGTTTATAAAATTCATTGGAGTGAGGAATCGGGTACCTAGTGGCTAGGTGGAGGATCTCATTTATATCTTCTGCTTTCTTTTTGGTTGGAGGTTGGATCCCAACGGAGCAACTGGGTTGAATTTTAGGGTATTAATATGAAGATAATAATTGTTACTCTGTCAATTAGTCTGGAATCACTGATTTTAGTCTGTCGTTGGAGATTTCCTAAGATTCTATGGTGGATTGCGGAGGTGGTTTTCCAGTGGCTTGGCAAAGGGGAATTTATCTTTCTGTTTTCAGTCAACTCCCAATAAAACAATGTGCTTGATTTCTTGTTAAGTCTTGCTGGTCTCCTTTTCATTTCGGTTGGGTTCCAGTCAAAAAATTTTCTTACGACCAAAATATTTGTTTGTGAAAGTAGAGGGTTCCTAGGGAAGCGACCCATTCCTTCTGCTTCCTGGAATATAAGTTTGAACTTTAATCTTATTCTGGCTCTGGTAAGTTTGGTTAGTTGCTATCCCGTAGAGAAATTTTCAATTCTAGAAATTGACCCCTATTCTCAATTTCTCAAAATGGAAAACGGGAAAGAGCCACAAAAATCACAGGAGATGGAATTTGATGAGATAATGGAGGAAAATTTCACCTTCACCCACTGGATCTCTCTAAAATTGGACTCTCACAATTTAACACTATCCTTTTCTCTTGAAATTCTGGCCCAACATAGAGCGCTCATCAGACAACTCCAAGATGAAGTGGAATTTCTTTATAGACAAGGAGAGTCCTTGCAAATTCAATTGGATGTGAGGGAATCATTCTCAGAGTCCTTTTTCCAAAACCAAGAAAAATATGAACACAATTGACCTATGGAAAAATTGAAGATGATGTTTCCTAATTTGAGCGTGGTTGTGGCACCATCAGTACAAGAAATCATAAAAGTAGAAATCTAGTCTAGCAACTCAACAATTTTGCAAAGTTATGTTTTGTGTATGGTAAATGGCATAAGATATATGAATATTTTGGAACCAGTAAAGATTGATAATCATTATAGTACTATCATCTATATCAATTTAAAAGACATAAGTATGATGTTGTTTTTCTTTCTTACCAACATTTCCTTTTGTACTCAATGACCTCGGTCAAAC